>ML781614.1:342840-357820 GCA_009831015.1 Picea engelmannii | reverse complement strand
CCCCCCCCCCCCCCCTATTAAAGGCAGAATGGAAAGGGGGCTCCGGAATGCATCCTCATCCGTAGATCTGGGCGGGTGGACTCTGGCCATCCAGATCTGTTCGCTACTTACCCTAATGCGTGCTCGCGCCCCAACGTTGTTAACTCCTCAAATAAATTGGTGGATTTTATTTGCTGTTTAGGTGATAGGTTGTGATCTAAATTTAATTTCTAAATTTCTGTAAGTAGGTTAGAGAGTCTGTATTTTGAAAAAAATCTCAAAAGAAATGTTGATTTTGGTTCGGTCAAGAAAAAGGCAAAATATCAGGTTTCGGTGGTTTAGGCGAGCCTCCAATGTGCTCATTAACCATCGAAAGTTTTCATTTTCACCAGTTAAGGGGTCGAAGCAGAAGGCAAGTAACCACCGAAAGTGTTTGAACGGGAAAAATGAAAGCTTGTACTTTCGAACGAGCCAGCTGTCAAGATTGGCGCAATGATTAGAAACACAACCGCTGAAAGCTTGCCATGCGGGAGATGATACACGTTCGTGGCGTCCATCCGAAAGGTTTGAAACACCTGTGTCTTATCGACCGCATTCATCATTTCAAATCCACACAGGGCGGTGATTAGCAGGTATGATTGCACGGAGCTATCCTCCATTTCAATCGCAAGTACGCTAGTCATCATGATCTGGTCATTTCTGCATTTGAAACCATGATGAGTCATTATACATCCCGGAGATAGTTGAAGATAACAATAAGCTCGTGATTTCATCAGTAAATCGTATTTTCAAGAATCCTGATCCCTCTTTCTCTGAGGTTTGTCGAAGTTTCAGCAAGCATTCCGAGTCAAGTAAGCCTGGTCGGGTATCAGGTAAGTTCGAAATCCATTATCTTTCAGTTCAGAAATACAAATGTCTCCGAAAATTTAAAGTTTCGGCATTTTCTCGAGCAAACGGTCGTCCAAAACTATGTTAGTTTTCCGAACTTGGTTGTGTCGTCCTGTTTCACTGGTTTTCCATAAAAGATTTTGCTGTGTTCATAGTTCTTGGAGTCATTGCCTCCCGAACATTTTGTTTCCCACAGTTTCAGGCACAGTTAGTATCTACCCATGTCGAAAGCAAGTCCTGCTCTGAGATCCGAGGTAGATGGAATTTGGTATTTGGAAGCTCATCCAGAGGTGGTAGAGTGTTTCAGACAAACTGGAGTTTTTGCATATTGTGAGAAATTGACAACATTTCACCAACAGGTGGTTGAAACTTTCGCTCTCTCTTATGATGGAAGAACTGCTAAAGTGGGCAGGGAGGAGATTATCATCGACAAAGCAGCCATTGCTGAGTACACAGGGTTATCCAGAACGGGGGACTGTTGGTTTAAAACCACCTCACCATCAAATGTTGAATTCAGGTCATATTTGTTACCAGTGCATAAAGCTTTTACCTGGAAGAAGGATATTCCCATGTCCTATCTGGAACCAAAGTGGCAGTCCCCGTTGAGGGCAATATTGGTGTATATCACTTGTGAGGGGCGCTACAACAGGGTAATGTATTACCATTTTAAACTGCTGAATCATTTCACAGGCAGAGGACAAATAAACCTGCCTTACTTCTTTCATAAAACCCTGACTAAGATGGCAAGACAAGTGAAAGCCCAGCCTGCTAAAGTTGTAAGCAGATTATCACATCAAGGGATGATTACCCTTCTTGTGAGAGAAGCTCTGCAGAGGAAACAAATTGAGTGGGGTTTCTTTTTGTTTTGGAATGAGTTTCAAACAGAAAGACCTCCAGAGACAGAAACTAAGAAGGCTAGAGGCAGAAAAGCTCCTACTCCCAAGAGTAGTCACAGGAAAAGGAAAGGAATCTCAATACCCAATGATCCTATAAAAGCATCCCCTAGCAAGAAGGGAGGAATCAAGAGGAAATTACAGTTTGAAGATAAACAATCTAAAAACCCTGCCACAGGAAAAAACCTTCTCAATCTACCTTATAGTGACTCTGAATCAGAGCAGGGGGTGGCAAAGGAATAGGATAACTTGCAGATCAGACATGATACAGGTTGCCATTCAAATATACCTTCATCAAGTCTTCCAGAAACCCATAAGCAACCAGAAGCAGAAGCCTCCTCAAGCAGGCCTAAGAAAGGTAGAACAAAGAAAATCAACAAGCTCCTACAAGAGATTTATGAGATGGAAGTTCTAGAGAGGGTGATCAAAAAATCCAACACAGATCTCACTGAGAGAAATGCAGAAATGTTCAAAATGAATCAAAGTCTTAAAGAAAAACATGATAAAATCAAAGATAGAAACATAGTTTTGATCAGAGAAAATATGAAACTATACAGGCAACTCAGGATTCTGAGACTCAAGTTAAAAGAATTTAAATCACCAGAAGATGAGCAAACTGGGTTGGACACTTTGGCTAATTTAGCCACAACCATAATAGATACACCAGAACTCCCTACACAGCCAACAGAAGTTCGTAGGTCTGCACGAACCAGGGATGCAACATCTAAGAAATCTTGAGCATTAAAGAGGACCCCGGGTAAACATTTTTTGCAATTTTGAAATTTCTTCAAAGTTTAACTTTTGGTGGTTTAGGCGAACAGGACGACTGTTCATTAACCACCGAAAGAGGTGCTTTCAGTAGATAACTCACCCAGAAATTTTCCCAGATAACCACCGAAAGCCTGTGTGTCCAGATTGGATGAGTTTTTACACAAATCAAGGATTTTTGAGATGAAAAGATTTGAGATCTTTTCGAATGAATGTCTAATGAATTATAAAGTCTATCCCAACAGTTATTTTTGACAAATTGGGGAGAAAGGAGATATTTTAAAGGTTTATGGACATCTTTAATTAAGACAAAAAAGCAGAACACCTTGCCACATCAGCAAATTCGACTTTGTCTCTATTTGAAAGTTATCATTTAGCCTTGGAAGGCTGTTCTACACTACACCAACCATCAACAGAGAGAAATCTGGGATTGACCTCATTTTGAGGAAGCATCTCACTTCTTTTGCAACTGAATTTTGAGTTACTATTTTTAGTATATCTGATCCTTGTTTTTGGGATCCCAGAACTACTTTGTAATGCTATAAAGCTTAGGATAGAAGATGAACCAAGGGTTCGATTTTGGGTTCTACATGCTGCTACTGTAAGAGAGACTTATTCTTAATATATGAAACATTGCAAGCTTCCTTCAGTTGTGTTGTCAGACTTTTTATTTTCTATTCTCTGATATCTTATGAGTGAATGATTTCTTTATTGGCGCTTATTCAATCTACATGTGACTGTCATCTCACTAACTGATTGATTAAGTTAAGAATCATAAGTTATTTCCTTAGTTCTTAAACCCATTGTGCTTGTGTTATATGAGTATAATCTGGTTCAATAGCTATCTTCTCTTCTATTTAATCAAACCTTGTCTGATTGCATTCCTAGAAGGCCTTGTGATATTTGATATGTCTAGACAGTCTTAAACACACAGTCCAGTCCCTAGATATTCATCTTGATCCAAAACCACATCATTATTAAGAAAATATTTCCCAAAAAGAGTTAGTTACCAGGCATCTCCGACTTACATCCTAGGAGAGTTTCCTGGAGTGATAACAAATTGGCGCCGTTGTCGGGGAGAGGAGATCGAAGCTCAGCTTCTCTGGGAGACGACACAGATCTAGTTCTTGATGATAGACAAGAAGTAGACACTATCAGGTTGTACATTTTCTATCTGGCGACTCCATTGAAATGAAGTGGCTCCAAAAAGAGCTCACACCAGGGCGAACCAAGAAGGCCCATTGACAACACCAGTTCCTGATCCCGAGAAGATCATCAGTAAGGGAAAATATTTGCAAAGACATGCTTCCGGATCTGCAAGGGCAGTTGATTCAGGTATTCAAACTGATACTCATCTTTCCATATCTAAAAAGCCTTTGGTTGAATCCCCTGCTGAAGTTCAAGATTCTCAGGAAACTAAAAATTCATCTCAAGTTTCTAAGGTAGAAGAACCTTCATTTTCTTCTAATATTACTGATTCTGTTCTTGAGATTGACATTTCATCCCATCCAAAAGAATTGAATACAGAATCCTCCAAACAGAAAGAAAATTCTTCTTCATCTTCTTTCGATTCATCACCCATCAAACCTTCGAAAGGTGTCTTATACACTCACACTAATCTTCCTGTTCTTGAAGAAATTCTCCATGATTTGTCCTCTAAGGGTGAAGAGAATTTAGCATTGTTGCTTGGTCAATTTTATAAAGCCTCTTATTTTTCACCAATTTCTGAACTTTCTGCTCGAGACGAAGTGAGACAACCATTCTATTCTAACTCAGGCAACTCATCTCCTCCATCATCTCCTACAAGTTCCTCATCTGTATCAATCACCAAGACTGTCATGGATGCCCCTTTGACCAGGATGGAACAGATCTTGGCAAACATATATGCCCCACTTGTATTTCCAAATCCCTTGTCTGCCATGCCAACCAGTGACTATCATAAATATATGCCAAAGTTTATAGGAGCAAGGGAGTATACTGTTGAAGAACACATTGAAGCTTTTTATGCTTATGCAGAAAACATTAATATTTCAGAAGAAGATGTGTGGATTAGAGTTTTTGTTCAGAGTTTGGATGGCCAAGCCCTAAAGTGGTTCAAAGAGTTACCAACGAATTCGATCACTGGCATTGAACAATTAGATGAGGTATTCTTGAAACACTGGGGAGAACGAAGAGATCTGTTATACTACATTTCTGAGTTTGGAAATTTGAAGAGAGAAGATGGAGAATCAGTCTCGGACTTCATCAAGAGATTTAATAAAATGTTTGGTAAGATCCCTGCAGAGATTAAACCAAGCGATGCATCGACAAAGATCACTTTCTCTGCTGCCTTTGATTCAGAGTTTTGTCTTATCCTTAGAGAAAGACGATCAACCACGCTTGCTTTAATGCAAGATGTCGCCCTCGAGGTTGAATCTAACATTTCAGCATCACAGAAACTTAAAGGAAGGGCTGAGAGGAAGAAGTCTTCTGTTGAGTCCTCCTCTTCTTCTAATAGTAAAATGGAAAAGATGGCTAAGATGTTGGACAGTCTGACATCCGAAATGTCCAAATTGAAAGTCCAAAATCAACAACCAGTAAGGGCAAAAGAGCCAAATGTTTTTGCCCCGAGAAATCCAAATGCTTTTCCTTACAGAAGGAACAATCCACAAGTCCAGATTCTTCAAAGAGATCGGAATGCAGCTGATGATTAGAGGATCAGAACGCCTCTTCAAAATGCAATGTTAGATGAAGAACAACCGTCATCTCATGATGAAGTCAAGGAGGTAGATGAAATAAACTATTTTGGTGATGAGAATGAGTCTTCATTTTTGACACAGGTAGACTATGAAGAGGCCCTTATGGATCAACAAATTCAGGAAGCAAGTGTGGAAGGAGCGGTCTACTTGACAGATGATCAGAAAGGTTACAACTTAAGATCCAAGAATGCTGGTTCAAAAACACCCATTGCTGCTCCTGTGAAGAACAAGGAAGATACTACTCCTGTGAAGAGTAAAGAGGTTGCTGCCAAGCAGCATCCCGCTCCTGAAAAACAGACCCCCCCTCCAGCAAAACAACATAAGAAACAAACTCAGCCCCCAGTCAAGGAGCAAGTCAGTCTCAAGGCTCCTTCCAATGAGGTAAAGGTTTCAGACAAATCATCTCTCTCTTTCAATTTTGAATCAGAAATTCAAAAAGTTAAGATACCGATGCCTTTAACTGAACTCATGAAGAATGAAATCTTTAAAGCAACCATCTTAAAGTCTCTTAAGCCCAAGACCTCTCCATCGGATGATTTCGTTAACCTACAAGATGATAAGCCTAAAGTGACCATAGGGCCCATGATAGAAGACCGTGACGATTCTTGTCCACCATTTTACATATCCCTAAATGTCCATGACAAAATCCTTCACAATTGTTTTCTTGATTCTGGGGCATCACATAACCTTATGCCAAAGGCGGTGATGGATGAGCTTAGTCTCGAAGTCACCAAACCATATCAAGATCTTTTCTCCTTTGATTCTAGAAAGGTTAGATGTCTCGGCCTTATCAAAGACATGGTTATTAACCTTGCTCAACTGCCAATGAGAAGCATGGTTATGGACGTGGTGGTTGCTGATATTCCACCTAAGTTTGGGCTTCTTTTGTCTCGTTCATGGGGAACAAGATTAGAGGTACATTGCAGATGGATCTGTCATATGACACGATTCCAGTGTTTGGGGGAGAGCTGAAAAGACTTTACAGGGAAAACCAACTTGCTTACATCATCAGCGATGGAAAGAATTTCGTCAATCATCCTATCTATGCTGTGGATACAGATTTTGGTTCATGCATCCTTCAGATTGATGATGGTCAATCAACTCCTATGCAACTAGTGAAGCCTATTGAACAACAGTTTGAAGGTGAGGATATTTTAGTCTGGACTATGTACTTTGATGGGGCCAACACTAAGGATTCATCAGGTGCTGGAGTAGTTCTGATCTCTCCTTCAAAGGAGACCATATATTTGTCTTTCAAGCTCGACTTCAGAACTACCAACAACATAGCAGAGTATGAGGCTCTGCTGTTGGGTTTAAATTCAGCCAAAGAGATGGGGATAAAAGGTTTGAAGGTATTAGGAGATGCAGAACTTATCATACAACAGGTAAACATCACCTTCCAGGCTAAGCATGTTAGATTAAAGGCTTACAGGGATGAGGTATGGAAGCTGCGTGATTCTTTTTCTGTTTTTGAAATTTCATATATACCAAGGGATATGAATCAGCTCGCTGATTCTCTTGCTATTTCAGCCAGCACATTCATTCCACCCATGCCCCCTAAGCTCAGTTATGAGATTCAAGTAAAATAACGACCCTCCTTACCTGATAATATCAAATATTGGAATGTTTTTGAAGATGATGATGAACTCAACAGATTTCTCCAAGTGGTAGACGAGTTTTCTGATTTGCATATTGATCAGCAGAATCTTAATGAAGAAGAATCACAGGAACCTGAGCTAAAGAAAAAGTTGGGCCAGCATGATATTGTTCAGCTACCCAACAATTATATACCTCGAGGTTTGGTACCCTTGGAAAGGCTTTTTGATCAGAATGATGTTCCTTACAAGCCAGACAAAAAGGAGAAAGATCCAGCTGTTCACGAGCACAACATAGGAGGTAAAAGCCAACCTAAACTTATAAATTTGTCTTCTGAGTTGTCTGCTGATGAGAAATCAAAATACTGCAGTGTTTTGAAGGAGTTTTCTGATGTTTTTGCTTGGAAATATAGTGATTTAAAGACTTATGATCCCAATATTATTCAGCATAAGATACCTGTTGAAAAAGACACCATTCCTTTCAAGAAAAAACTCAGACCTATCAGTCCTCTCCTGCTGCCAGTGATTGAGAGAGAAATTAAAAAACTCCTAGATGACAAGATCATAATTCCCTTGAGATACTCCAAATGGATTGCCAATCTGGTGATAGTAAGGAAGAAAAATGGCGAGGTCAGATTGTGTGTAGATTTCAGAAACTTAAACAAATGCTCTAAGAAGGACAATTATCCTCTTCCTAAGATGGAACACTTATTGCAGAGGATTTCAGGGGCTAAGGTCATGTCTTTTCTTGATGGCTTTTCTGGTTATAATCAGATTTCTGTCCACCCTGATGATCAGGAGAAGACTGCATTCACCACACCTTGGGGTACCTTTATGTACGCCAAGATGCCCTTTGGGTTAATGAATGCAGGGGCCACATTCCAAAGGGCCATGGACATAGCTTTCGTGGGAGAAAAGGACAAGTTTTTCCTCATATACCTTGATGATATTACAGTATATTCCAGCAGCCATGAGGAGCATCTGAAACATCTGAAAAGAGTGTTCTTAAAATGCAGACAGTTTGGGATCTCATTGAATCCCAAGAAATCCCAGTTTTCTCTAAGGAAGGGTAAGCTCTTAGGCCACATCGTCTCAGCAGAAGGTGTAATGATTGATCCAGCACGAGTGGAGGCAATTCAAAAGCTGTCTTTGCCGAGGTCAAAAAAGGACATTCAGTCACTGCTTGGTAAGATAAATTTTTTTAGAAGGTTTGTGCCCAATTTTGTTGAATTAGTCAAACACATAACATGCATGCTGAAAAAAGGGGCTGAGATAAAATGGACAGACAACGCTAGAAATTCTTTTTAGGATATCAAGCAAGCGATCATCGAATCTTCGATTCTGATCAACCCAGATTACAGTAATAATTTCTATGTCTTTTCCTTTGCTTCCTATGACACAGTGGCAACAGTCCTGCTTCAGAAAGACGAAGAAAATTTTGATCATCCCGTGGCTTTCTTCAGCAAAACACTCAGGGATGCTGAACTAAGGTATGACCCTATCGAGAAACAAGCTTATGCTCTCATAAAAGCTTTAAAATCATTCAGAATTTATATCCTTCATTCAAAAGTCATCGCATATGTTCCTTCATCTTCTGTAAAAGATGTTCTGACTCAACCGGATATTGATGGAAAGAGAGCTAGATGGATTGCAAAAATGATTGAGTTCAATATTGAAGTGAAGCCCACCAAGATGGTAAAAGGCCAGGGCCTTGCCAAGCTTTTAACGGAGGAAAATCATAAGCTACTGGATATTAATTTCATAAGAGAAAGTTCAGAAAATTTACAGGCAAAGATGGCAGCGGGAGGGCAGCATGACAGTCAGCAAGTGGCAGAGAACTTGTCTTCATGTGAATGGTATGCTGGTATCATACATTTTCTGCAAAAGCTTGAAGTTCCTCCTGAACTCAGTTTGACTCAAGCTCGAGCTCTTAAGCTCAGAGCTATTAAATTCTGCATTTACAATAATCTGTTATATTGGAGAGACCCTGCTAGCTTGCTTCTCAGATGTTTAGATAAAGAAGAGTATGTCGAAGTAACAAATCAGTTTCATTCAACTGTTTGCGGTGGTCATCATTACTGGAAGACTACTGCCCATAAGATCCTGAGGGCTGGATATTATTGGCCTTTCCTCTTCTCAGATGTGTGTGCATTCATCAAATCTTGCGACAAATGCCAAAGATTTATCGGTAAGCAGTAGCTAAAATCTTTACCCCTGAGACCTATAGTGGTGAATGGCCCTTTCCAACAGTGGGGTTTAGATTTTATAGGTGAGATAAATCCTTCATCCAGTGGTCAACACAAGTGGATTCCAGTAGCCACATATTATTTCACAAAGTGGATAGAGGCGATCCCCACCCGGAATGCTACACACTAGGTAGTCATGAAGTTCCTCTATGAAAATATTTTGAGAATATTTGGTTGTCCCAAGAGGCTGGTGGCCGATAATGCAGCAGTGTTTAAAGCAGAAGCATTGGTAGACATGTGTGAATCAATGGGCATCCAGCTTGTACACTCGACTCCCTACTATCCTCAAGGTAATGGCTTGGCTGAATCGTCAAATAAGAGCTTGATTAAAATCATAAGAAAACTGTTAGAGGAAAATAAAAAGAATTGGGATTCCAAACTGAAATTTGCTCTGTGGGCAGACAGAGTAACTATTAAAAAATCCATAGGAACTTCCCCATTCAAGTTGGTTTATGGGACTGATGCTATTTTTCCTATTCAGTTAGTTTTGCCTGTGGCTAAGTTCTTTCAGGAAGAGCAGACCGAGACAAATGACATGGAAAGAAGGATGCTTGATTTAGTGGAATTGCAACAAGCCCGCGAACAGTTAGTGGATAGATCAGAAGCTTATCAGATGAATATCAAAAAGACTTTTGACAGAAAGGCGAAGGTGGACAGTTTTTAGATTGGTGATTGGGTTCTAAAGTGGGATGCTCTTAGACTGGACAAAGGCAAGCATAACAAGTTCGATTCCTTGTGGACAGGACCTTTTATGATTACTCAGGTGCAAAACAACAACACTTTCATTCTGTAGAATCTGGAAGGTGAAGAAATGTTTAGTGGCCCGGTAAATGGGCGTTTTTTAAAGCTCTATTTCGTCTAAGGCTGTGAAGCCTAGACATTGTAATGTTAGTCTTAGTTTTTATTTTTTGAATAACTCCATGCCCAATGGAAACACTAGCAGATAGTTTAGTTTTTAGGTTCTTTTTCAGGAAAGGCATTGATTCTATGGTTCTTGAAACCTCGCAGGGAGGTGTTCATCCCCAATAGGAGCCAGTGTTAACTCAAATAAATTGGAGGATTTTATTTGATGTTTAGGTGATAGGTTGTGATCTAAATTTAATTTCTAAATTTCTGTAAGTAGGTTAGAGAGTCTGTATTTTGAAAACAATCTCAAAAGAAATGTTGATTTTGGTTCGGTCAAGAAAAAGGGAAAATATCAGGTTTCGGTGGTTTAGGCGAGCCTCCAATGTGCTCATTAACCACCGAAAGTTTTCATTTTCGCCAGTTAAGGGGTCGAAGCAGAAGGCAAGTAACCACCGAAAGTGTTTGAACGAGAAAAATGAAAGTTTGTGCTTTCGCACGAGCCAACTGTCAAGATTGGCGCAATGATTAGAAACACAACCACTGAAAGCTTGCCATGCAAGAGATGATACACGTTCGTGGCGTCCATCTGAAAGGTTTGAAACACCTGTGTCTTATCGAACGCATTCGTCATTTCAAATCCACACAGGGCGGTGATTGGCAGGTATGATTGCACGGAGCTATCCTCCATTTCAGTCGCAAGTACGCTAGTCATCATGATCTGGTCATTTCTGCATATGAAACCATGATGAGTCATTATACATCCCGGAGATAGCTGAAGATAACCATAAGCTCGCGATTTCATCAGTAAATCATATTTTCAAGAATCCTGATCCCGCTTTCTCTGAGGTTTGTCGAAGTGTCAGCAAGCATTCCGAGTCAAGTAAGCCTGGTCGGGTATCAGGTAAGTTCAGAATCCATTATATTTCAGTTCAGAAATACAAATGTCTCCGAAAATTTAAAGTTTCGGCATTTTCTCAGGCAAACGGTCGTCCAAAACTGTGTTAGTTTTCCGAACTTGGTTGTGTCATCCTGTTTCACTGGTTTTCCATAAAAGATTTTGCTGTGTTCATAGTTCCTGGAGTCATTGCCTCCCGAACATCTTGTTTCCCACAGTTTCAGGCACAGTTAGTATCTACCTATGTCGAAAGCAAGTCCTGCTCTGAGATCCGAGGTAGATGGCATTTGGTATTTGGAAGCTCATCCGGAGGTGGCAGATTGTTTCAGACAAACTGGAGTTTTTTCATATTGTGAGAAATTGACAACATTTCACCAACAGGTGGCTGAAACTTTCGCTCTCTCTTATGATGGAAGAACTGCTAAAGTGGGCAGGGAGGAGATTATCATCGATGAAGCAACCATTGCTGAGTACACAGGGTTATCCATAACGGGGGACTGTTGGTTTAAAACCACCACACCATCAAACGTTGAATTCAGGTCATATTTGTTACCAGTGCATAAAGCTTTGACCTGGAAGAAGGATATTCCCATGTCCTATCTGGAACCAAAGTGGCAGTCCCTGTTGAGGGAAATATTGGTGTATATCACTTGTGAGGGGCGCTACAACAGGGTAATGTATTACCATTTTAAACTGCTGAATCATTTCACAGGCAGAGGACAAATAAACCTGCCTTACTTCTTTCATAAAACCCTGACTAAGATGGCAAGACAAGTGAAAGCCCAGCCTGCTAAAGTTGTAAGCAGATTATCACATCAAGGGCTGATTACCCTTCTTGTGAGAGAAGCTCTGCAGAGGAAACAAATTGAGTGGGGTTTCTTTTTGTTTTGGAATGAGTTTCAAACAGAAAGACCTCCAGAGACAGAACCGAAGAAGTCTAGAGGCAGAAAAGCTCCTACTCCCAAGAGTAGTCACAGAAAAAGGAAAGGAATCTCAATACCCAGTGATCCTATAAAAGAATCCCCTAGAAAGAAGGGAGGAATCAAGAGGAAATTACAGTTTGAAGATAAACAATCTAAAAACCCTGCCACAGGAAAAAAACTTCTCAATCTACCTTATAGTGACTCTGAATCAGAGCAAGGGGTGGAAAAGGCACAGGATAACTTGCAGATCAGATAGGATACAGGTTCCCATTCAAATCTACCTTCATCAAGTCTTCCAGAAACCCATAAGCAACCAGAAGTAGAAGCCTCCTCAAGCAGGCCTAAGAAAGGTAGAACAAAGAAAATCAACAAGCTCCTACAAGAGATTTATGAGATGAAAGTTCTAGAGAGGGTGATCAAAAAAGCCAACACAGATCTCACTGAGAGAAATGTAGAACTGTTCAAAATGAATCAAACTCTTAAAGAAAAACATGATAAAATCAAAGATAGAAACAGAGTTTTGATCAGAGAAAATATGAAACTATACAGGCAGCTCAAGATTCTGAGGCTCAAGTTAAAAGAATTTAAATCACCAGAAGATGAGCAAACTGGGTTGGACACTTTGGCTAATTTAGCCACAACCATAATAGATACACCGGAACTCCCTACACAGCCAACAAAAGTTCGTAGGTCTGCACGAACTAGGGATGCAACATCTAAGAAATCTTGAGCATTAAAGAGGACCCCGGGTAAACATTTTTTGCAATTTTGAAATTTCTTCAAAGTTTAACTTTCGGTGGTTTAGGCGAACAAGACGATTGTTCATTAAACACCGAAAGAGGTTCTTTCGGTAGATAACTCACCCAGAAACTTTCCCAGATAACCACCGAAAGCCTGTGTGTCCAGATTGGATGAGTTTTTACACAGATCAAGGATTTTTGAGATGAAAAGATTTGAGATCTTTTCGAATGAATGTCTAATGAATTATAAAGTCTATCCCAACAATTATTTTTGACAAATTGGGGAGAAAGGAGATATTTTAAAGGTTTATGGACATCTTTAATTAAGACAGAAAAGCAGAACACCTTGCCACATCAGCAAATTCGACTTGGTCTCTATTTGAAAGTTATCATTTAGCCTTGGAAGGCTATTCTACACTACACCAACCATCAACAGAGAGAAATCTGGGATTGACCTCATTTTGAGGAAGCATCCCACTTCTTTTGCAACTGAATTTTGAGTTACTATTTTTATTATATCTGATCCTTGTTTTTGGGATCCCAGAACTACTTTGTAATGCTATAAAGCTTAGGATAGAAGATGAACCAAGGGTTCGATTTGGGTTCTACATGCTGCTACTATAAGAGAGACTTATTCTTAATATATGAAACATTGCAAGCTTCCTTTAGTTGTGTTGTCAGACTTTTTCTTTTCTATTCTCTGATATCTTATGAGTGAATGATTTCTTTATTGGCACTTATTTAATCTAAATGTGACTGTCATCTCACTAACTGATTGATTAAGTTAAGAATCATAAGTTATTTCCTTAGTTCTTAAACCCATTGTGCTTGTGTTATATGAGTATAATTTGGTTCAATAGCTATCTTCTCTTCTATTTAATCAAACTTTGTCTGATTGCATTCCTAGAAGGCCTTGTGATATTTGATATCTCTAGACAGTCTTAAACACACAGTCCAGTCCCTAGATATTCATCTTGATCCAAAATCACATCATTATTAAGAAAATATTTCCCAAAAAGAGTTAGTTACCAGGCATCTCTGACTTACAGCCTAGGAGAGTTTCCTGGAGTGATAACAAGCGTAAAACTGACATCTCTTCCTCACATCGGACGGTCGTTACGGACCCTGAGATTTCCCGAAGGAATCTTGTCCGTCCATCGGGACTTAGCCACATGCTATTGTCTTGACATTATGGATCGGGATTTTTCAAGGCAAGAGCCCGAGTTTTTGTTAGCGGAACTCCCGAATCCCCGATCCTCGATTTCCCGAAACGGGTAATCTCTCAACACGTCACCTCCTTAAATCGAACGGTCCACAACTGCTCTGGGATTTCCACCTAGGAAAGTCCCGACCCCTTGTCGCTAGGAATCCCGATCTCGCGATTCCCGATTTCCCGAAATGGGAGATCTCTTGACGCGTGGCCTCCATCAATCGGACGACTCAGATCTATCCCGGGGTTTTTATCATTGAAAATCCCGAACTCTTGTCAACAGGAATCCTGATTCCGTGATTCCCGATTTCCCGAAATGGGAGATCTCTTGACGCGTGGCCTCCGTCAATCGGATGGCTCAGATCTATCCCGGGGTTTTCATCATGGAAAATCCTGATTCACGGGGGTTTTTAACCCTCGGGTAACTCCAGATAGATCCAACGGCTATCGGGTTTTCCAGCCGAGGTCTGACGGCTCAGATCGATTCCTACCCATGCACTCTTCCACGACTCCTTGGATGTGGAAAAGATCCACGGTCCAGATACTCTCATGGACCTTGGAGATCTATGATCCCAAATTCCTTGCTGCCCACGAAGACACAGAAAACAAAGGGGTAAGGCATTTTAACACCTTACCTTCTTCTACCATCAAACGGTCGGGTGTGTTCGCAGATTTCCCGACAGAATCTCGTCCGTCGATTCGTTACTTCCTCCTTATGTTGTCATCTTGGTTTTCAAGAGGATTGTTCCTCCTTATGCAGGGTTACTAAGGCCTTATGCCTTCACAACCGCCTTCCTGGTTCTTGATGGGCTTTTCAAGGAAGGTATCTCTATGGGGAGATTTACTCAGGGTACTACCTGAGGTATATAAGGATGTCGTCCTCTCGAGAACCAGACGTGAAGTCTGAATTTGATCAATACGCACACAAATAACGAATTCAAGAAGACATAAATCATACGTAGTCTTTCCATATAAATATACAACTACTAGTACTGATTAAAACACCATACAGTCATTCTTATAATGAAATCATTCACAGTTTCATAGCTTATGAGCATAATTATCAGAATATATATATATATATATATATATATATATTTCAAGATGCCAGAGGCAAAACACTTATCAGAAATAACACCAGGGGTCAAGCAACTGCTGAGAGGGGTGCTCGTTTCCTCCCAACCGTAGGCTTAGCGACTCCCAACGGATTTACCACTAGCCACCCCCGAGCTGAGACCACGATGCTGTGAGACTGCGTC
>ML781614.1:310738-340122 GCA_009831015.1 Picea engelmannii | reverse complement strand
GTTCCCGTGAGATTTTGAAATTGTCGTTGAAACTATAGGATTGAAACTAGTTTATTTATGGAAATAATGAAACTGGTTTATTTATGTTTCCAGCTAAAAAATTCTCTATCTTAGTTTTGATATTTAAAGGAATGAGGGTTGAGGGATTTGGAGCCAGAGATGGGATCCCTGGACAAGCACGTGTCCCTACTGGGGATATATAAGAACCTGAGCTATCTAGTTTCATAACGAGCATACTTTTCTTGTTTTGTGGTATAGAATATAGAATGGGTTATGCTGCTATTGACGCCTACCCTATTAACCAAGATTAATCGATCAAGAGCAACCATAACTTGGTGATTCTGAATTTGCTTGTACAGTTATAATGTTGGCTGAATGAATGCTCTCTTACCGACCGGGTGAAAACAGACGAGGCTTCTATTTCCTGACGTAGAGCTCAAGATTTTGCAGGCATGGGAGCTAAAATCCAAGCCTAATGTTCTAACTAGCTTCTTACTTCCGTGCTTCGGCTGGTGTCTGAATTCACAATTCTTCCAAAGCATTTATTCCATTGGTGTCTGGATGCATGAAAGTGAACTTCTTCTTTCTCAAAGTTCCATTCCGGTCATATGTTTCCATGCAATTAAAGAGACAAGTCACGTCTACCACAGGAGCATGATTTCCATCTACTTCCCATGCAAAGTCTTGGTATGACAGATGAAGGAAAGACTGGGAACCGAACCGTCAGATGGACATGCGTCCATCAAAGTGTTTAGTTGAACCTGCCTTCCCTACTTTATGACGCTTACTGTTTGTTCTACGTTTTCTGTCCCTTCCCACTCCGCCCTTTACCTCTTATCTACCCCGACTCTCATTCCTATTGATCATGTTCTAATGATGCTACCACTTTAATAACTATTTTTGTGACTAAGTGACCCTAAATCTCATTGATGGATCGCCCCTTGCAACCTTATGGAATAAGGCAGGGGGCCCCAACCGAACACATTCATTCCATTCACTGACCGGGTATTCTTAGGCCGCTAAATCAACTACCGCCCACGCGTCACCGACTGAACGAGCGCTTCAAACTTCTATCCACTGATCGAGCCAACTCACAATAATAATAGTAAGAATCATATAGGCTCGACCTTTTTATCGAATAATAGGAAGTTTTTTATTAAAGTTTCTCCAATCTACAATAGTGGAGCTTCGTACCTCATATTTCTTTATTTGGTGGATAAAAGACCAAGCTACTTCAATTTACGAGTAAGTGTTTACTGGACTGGACTGGTAAGTCAGCCACATTTTTTCTCTTATGATGCTACAAAATAAACTCAAAAATTCTAGAATAGATGGTGGGATGCTTTTTAAGCGTGAGTGTTTGATCCTTTTAGTTTATTGATGGTCCCCTCCTGCTCGACAGGTCCGATGCCTTAGTTCGCCAAGTCTCAAATGAAAGTCCAAGGTCGCCCCTACTATTATTAAAGCGCATCCCAAGGCCCAACCGACTTAATCAATGCTTTTTTCTCTCCCAGCTAAGTGATAGCGATAGCACAACCAAGAATGGGTAATATTTTCAATCTCTATGTCTCCTACTGGCGACCTCCCGATCCACTAATCATCTTGGATTGCCCGCTAACCCTTAAATCATAATATAGGTCCTCGACCTTTTGGGTTTGGGGAATCAATATATTAATTTCAATTCATAACGACAGACTCCTCTATTAGTTTATTTATTAGTTGTTGATGGGCGAATTGTTCCTCTGGAATCCGATCTTGTTTTACGGGCCCCCGGGAATCCTATTTAGTAATCTGCTGATCTGGAATCCGATCTTGTTTTAAGCTCCTTTTCTTTTTCTTAGTTAAGAGGCCCCTTTTCTATTTAATTTATTCACGTACAAAAATTCTTGCAATATTTAATTTATTCACGTACACAAATTCTTGCAAACCTGTTTTTCTCTATGTAGCGTCATTGCGTCATTGGCTTGAATTATAGTTCTTGTTGCTATCTCCCTTCTTGGCAGGGACTTGTTGCTCCGCAATTCTCCTTGTTGGATATGAATTTAGTCTTCATTTCCATATATGATCATCTTTCCTTTTTAATGATGATCGGATTTTGCTTATAATGTATGCAAGCATCATAAAGTTCTAAACCAAACAAAAATTAAATCGGATAATCATACACATTAAATTAGAGTTTAACAGAGGCCACCAATCGGGAGAGAAGGTTCTGCATTTTATAGTTATATTTATATATAAATAGGGATTTTGCCCAACTTTGAAGTACATATAAAGATGTGCTCTTCTAATCATTTCTCCAACCATCATTTTATATGTGCTCTTCTAATCATTTCTCCAACCATCATTTAGTGAGAACTCAGACCTTAAAATTAATATGAATCAATAACCTTTACATTTTTCTTGCCGGGTGCACTCTCAGGCAGGTGTACTTTAAACAACCGGGTTTTAGCATTGCTTAATATTTATGGCCCGTGCTCTGATTAGATATAATTTTGGAAATCGATTGAAGACAGTGGCATCTTATCTATCAAGAATTTAATCATCATTGGGGACCTAAACATTGTATTATCTTCGGATGAGGTCTAGGGAGGATCGTCTGGGTCCAAGATTACATAGTTTTATTACAAAGATCTTTTCTCATCCAATAATCTGATTGATATCAAGCCGACAACGCTGATACCCACCTGGAAGAACGGGCGTTGTGGTCAGGAAGTGACTGCAAGGAGATTAGATAGAGTATTTGTTTCTGAAGATTTAATTTCCGATGTCGGTCATTATAGGTCCTGGGTTGGAATTCCTTATATATCCGATCATGCGCCAATTTTTTTTCAACTGGATTTACCACCGCTCTATGAGGCTTATCCTTTTAAACTAAATGCTCAATGGCTGAAAGATCAAGATTTTGTGGACTTAGTATTTAAAATTTGGAAAGACCCAATTTTCCAATTTGAAGGTGGCAAACAACACAGGATCGTTTGGAAATTAAAAATTCTAAAATCACAAACAAAGCTTCTGTTTAAAGAGAAATTATCCAGGAATAAAGAGAAGTTGGTGACTCTTGAATCAGACATTAAAGATTCGATCGTCCTTTTGGCAAGTGATCCTACTAATCTTGAAACATAATTATCACTCCGACAAATGGAATTAGAAAGAAACAATGTATTAAAAGGGATTGAAGAACAATGGAGGTTGCACAACAGAGCAATTTGGATGGCTAGCGGGGATAGTAATACTAAGTTTTTTCATAAATGTGCTACCCACAACAGAGCCCGGAAACATATCTGGGAGATTACGGATTCCACTGGAGTAAAGATCACTAATCAAGGTGCTATTAATGAAGCAACAATTCATCACTTCAAAAATTTGTACAAGGATCAGCACTCATCGAACACTGTTGAACAATTAAAAATTATTGAGCTATTTCCTCAAATTGTAAATGAATTTGAGTCTTTCACGTTGTACAATCTTGTTACTTTGGAGGAGCTAAAAGATGTCTTATTTCTTTTTAAAAAGGATAAGAGTCCAGGGCCGAACGACTGAACAATTGAATTTTTCACTTTCTTCTTTGATTTAGTCGGGGCGGATCTCCTAGATATGGTGGAGGAATCAAGAAGGTTAGGAACTATCATTGGGAGCTTAAATTCAAACTTTCTGACATTGATCCCAAAGTCAAACAAGCCGGTCACTTTTGAGGACTTCCGCCCGATATCACTGTGCAATCTATGTAGAAGGTGATTTCAAAAATCATAGCTAACCAGATAAAACCTTTTCTATCCAGAACACTCCCCGAAGAACAACTTTGGTTCTAAATAGGAAGGAGGATACAAGATGCGATCGACACGGCTCATGAGAGCCTCCATAACATCAAAAAGAAAAAATTAAAAACGCTTGTCCTAAAATTGGATTTAAGGAAAGCGTATGACTGTATTGATTGGGTACATTTAAGATTGTTCCTTCTAAAAGGGGGTTTTGGAATTCAGATGTCAAACTGGATCATGTCGTGTGTCACATCATCTTCCTTTGTAGTATTACTAAATGGTGAGGCCACATATTTCTTCAGAAGCGGTAGAGGATTACGCCAAGGATGTCCTTTATCACCATTACTTTTTATACTGGTGATGGAAGGCCTCAGTTTATTACTAAAAGCTAGCATTGGTGAAGGCAAGCTCTCAGGTATAAAAGTGTCCAGATTGTTAAATATTCTTCATCTATTGTTTGTAGATGACGTACTCATTATGTCAAAGGCTTGTTTAAATGAGTGGAAAGAAATTGTCAATATTATCACATTATTCTGTAAAGATTCTGGCCTGTCAGTTAATCTCTCAAAGACAACTGTACATTATGAAGGGCTCATGGAGTGTGACTTAGCCCCTTTCAAAACAATCCTACCTTATACTTTCAGTGATCTGTCTATTGGGTTCAATTATTTGGGTTACTATCTAAAGACAAGGATGCATAAGGCAGGTGACTGGGATTGGCTTGTGGCCAAAATAACCAAAAAAACTAGTTTTTGGTGTATCAGATGCCTTTCTATAGGAGTTAGATACATTCTAGTCAAAACAGTGCTGGAGGGTCAACCTATTTATTGGATGTCTATTGAAGCTATTCCTCGATCTGTTTTGAACAAGATTAGAAAGTTGATGTTTCACTTTCTTTACAGAGCCCAAAATGAATCGAAGCAATATCATCTTTGCAGATAGGAGATTTTATCCAGACCAAAAAAAATGGAGGTTGGGGGCTCCGAAACCTTACACATTTCAATTTGGCATTGACTACAAATACCCTTTGGAGGGTTTTAACGCAGGGTGGTATCTAGCACAAAGTTGTAATGGACAAATACTTTGCAAACATCACTGTTATAAATTGGTTTAGACTTGCATCTCAAAAAATATGCTCGGCTTCCAGGATTTGGACGAGCCTTACCTGTTTTGTTCATGTAATTACCTGTTTTGTTCATGTAATTACACATTGGCTTGCTTGGCGACTAGGATTCGAACATCTCATCTCCATTGGAAGAGACCGAATCCTGGGCATTGGTGACAATTCATTCCTCAATGCAAAGATCCTATCTAGTTTAAATCGAAAAATAATTAATGTGCTATCTCAAGCCACTGAAGGGCGCGATCCAATTAATCAATCCGAGTTATGGACGAGCAGTGAAAATTTGGAATTAACCGGGGAGCAGGCTTCCGAGTGGAAAAATTATACAACAAAACTTAATGTGGCCGAGATTTCACTTGATAACACTGAGGACACTTTACTTTGGACTGGAGGCGATTCTTCTGGGAATATCACTGTTAAAAACATATATGCAACTCTTATTACCACACAACAACTTTCGATTTGGCGTGGTTGGAGAGTTAACATTTGGAATTGGAAGTTACATCTGAAGATAAAAAAATATTTTTATGGTTGGCCGTTGATAACATGATCCTTACCTGGGAGGTTTTAAAGGTTGGGAGGGCCCAGGTTTCTGCATACTCTGTAAACATAATATTGAAGATATAGATCATCTTTTTGTACATTGCACCTTTACAAAAACTGTTTGGTCCAAGATTTCCTTTAGGCTACATTTTAAAAATACTTGGGTTGGGAACTCTCTTATAGAATGCCTTGACTCCTGGACAAAAAACAATGTAGTTTCTAATAACTTGGCGACTATTACAAGCTGGAATATATGGAATGAAAGGAACAAAGCAATCTTTGAGGAGAAAGCTCCTTTTGCTTGGGCTATTGTATTCAAGACTCTTGGATCAGCTATTACATTCCTGCATACTCAAAAATTGCTGAATATAAGACAGAGGTCGATCGCACATTATGAGGAATGCACCTATGCTTATTTTGATGGGGCAACTACAACAGGTGGACATAATTATGGAGCAGGGGGTGTCATAAAATGCTCAGATTCAACTGCATACAGGTGGTTTGTCAATTGCGGTGGAGGAACTAATACAAAAGCCAAGCTTCTGGGTGCTTGGGTCACTCTCACTTAAAAAAAATACATGAACATCCAAAATATTCAAATATTGGGGGACTCCAAGGTGATTATTGAATGGCTAAAACATAACGGAAATCTTCAATCCACCGCTATTGAAGGCTGGAAGCGTAGAACATTGGAGCTGACATCATCTTTTCATGGTATTCACTATCACCATATCTACAGGGAGTTCAACAAGGAGGCTGATCTATTATCAAAACAAGCCCTGCTGGAACCTAAAAGAAGATTATCATATTTTATTTGAGAAGGAAGGACAACTGGCCCTACATATTATATGGATCTATTCTAAAGATTTCTCCATAAACTTTTTCTTGAATTTTGGTCAAAGATATAGACTGGAGTCTACAATATCTTTTGAGATTATGAAGCGAAACCTTCATTATATTTATAGACTGGAGGTATATGGTTTCCTTTTAATGTATAATCATAATAGTGGTCAGTGTTGTAACTATTATAGCGGATAGTCATTATATTTCATTTTGGATCTTTAAGTACCAATTATGTTTCAAGGATCCTTTGAAGATAAAAAAAATTTATTTTCTAATATAATTTTGAACTAATTTTCATTTGTAAAAAAAAATGTAGTGTACACGTACCAGTACCCACCCCACTCCAACTATTCTACTCTTCGCTTATCGCAAACCCTTTAAAAGCATATGATAATTATTTATTTGAGAATGCAAACACAAATCCAGATTCTAAAAACTAAACATCGACTCAAACCAGATCCTGACCTTACACGTGTGAGTCAACAAATTTGAATCGTCATTAACCTGGAATCATAGCTAATCGAGGGTTTGAATTGCCATCAAGCTGTTGGAGCTATTTCATGTCCTTTCTAATTGTAATTTCTTACCCCAAATACAAAAATAAACCCTCCCCTAAATTGTCTACACCCACTTAGTCACACTGCCAAGTTCCAATCTGTGCATTTTTCATTTTATATCTTCTTCACCTAAAGGTAGGTAGGGTGTCTTTTTTCAAGTTCCAAGTATTTTTCATTTTATATCTTCTTCACCTAAAGGTAGGGTGTCTTTTTTCACTGCTTCGGCTAAGCGTTTTATTTTTTTTATTAAATCCTAAAATATAAATCTGAACAAAATCTCTATTTTCGATTTTCTTTTATTAATAAAACGTTTAGACTAGGCTCTTTTCACTGCCATTCATCTAGGACCAATCATCATGCATTCATGAGCTGTTTATTGACAAATTAAATTGCTTCAATTCTGGCTGTTTATGGAAATTCGGTAAACGAAATATTCTTCAATTTGATTATATTATTTCCGGATGAAAAACATATCTAAAAATCACAAAAACAAAACAAAATAATTTAGTAAACATTAACCCACAGGTTGGAATTTGGAAACAAGGTTATTTTGCAAATTTTATGATTTGCATAGCATTACCAAACATTTTGGACATTTTCCTTGTCTTTTATGATAGCTTTGATCGTATTTGACTGTCGAAATGCTCCATGACTGTCAAATTCTATACCTCCTCCCCACATCTCTGTTTACTGATTGTATATTTTGTTGTTCTAAGATTGTGGAATTGGATAAAAGAGAGCTAACTATAGCAGAATCTGCTAGCATATCGTTAGATCACAACCCAAGCAAACATTTATGTTAACCCAATCACATGTTCCCCACCACCTCTAACTGTCAGTGACTTTGACTCCCACTGTATACACTTTGCTCTGTATGCACTGCAACATGCCATTTCCAAGAACCCCTTTTTGGGTTTTGGTGGCTATTTGTTTTCATACTGGAAGATTGAAAATACAGGGGACTTCTAGATGCTATATGGAATATTGATCCTTTCTATTGAGATTGGATCTGTTGGCTTTGTAAACTTGTTATTCCAACAAAGATCTAAATTCTTTCGGCATAGGAAGTTTTAAAATTGCAAAACTTGAACTTTGGAATTTTGCAAATATATTCGGTAATTGTTGTGGGGATTAGATCTCAGAACAACCTCATTGATTCTATATGAGTATTGATGCATTACAGTTCACTATTGCATCCATATTTTTCTAAGGAAATCTTGGGTGCTATTCTTTCGACTTGCAACAAGAATGTGTATGAATTGGTTGTTGACTTCGGTTGGTATGTCTCTGTTCTGGCTGACTTCGAAAGATTCCTCATTTTAAACATGGAAAAGAAGTAGAAAGGCAACTTATAGATATTGGAATAAGGGTTAAAGATGTCAAGCCAGAACTTGTGCAAGTTGCTTGCAATTTCCTTCTTGATCCTGCCTTGCTTGAATATCCATTTTCCCACTTAGTACTTTCTGCATCTGCTTGGATTACAGGGGAATATATTGAACACTCACAAAATCCTTCTGAAATTATAAAAGCTCTTTTGCAGCCTCATAAGACACACACACATTGGCACTATCTGTGAGATGTGTTTATCTCCGGTCTTTACTCAAAGTTTCTGTATTTTGCTATTACCCATATTTGAAGAGAAGTAATCCTTTTTATATCTGAATCTTCTGTGAAAGATTATGGGGGACTGTTGGAACCTCACCTTCTTTTCTTGGTAATTGAATCTCCAATGGAAGGGGGTGGACTTGGATGCCTCCCTTAGCTCAACCATCTCCTCTTAGTCCATACCACTCTCTGGATGACATTATCAGGCTCAATATTGGTGACTTCACAATCATTAATACAAATTGATGTTGGTACTTGGGATCTCTCTACCATTTGAAATGTTCTAATACTATGATCTTTCTCAGTAACACACTATGGTAAATGTGCCTTTAAAATTATGATGTCTTTGTGCTTTGTGAGTACTATGGATGTATGAGATTTCTCACGGTATATTGGTTATGATTTCATACTTGGGAAAGTTCCAATCTTCATCTTTGGATCATTGTTTTGTGGTTATAAACTGCACATATTCACACATGCTATAAATGGTGACAAGTTTCTAATCATTGGATGACATTTTAAATGCTGCTCACTGTCTATTTTATATTGGATCACTTCTTTCATGGTTATAACCGCTCAACATAATGCACTTAATAGATATTCTAGAAAAATGCAATCTACTAAGCATTAGCTCTATTGTCCTCACTATCTTTTAATATAGCAGCAACACATGTAATACTTTCTTGATTTATCATGCCATAACTCTCTGTTGTCTCAAAACAGAGTTGTAATTGATTTCGTGTGATCTTTTGAATGTGGAATGGTCTCTTAATGATGATAATGCACTCTTAATTTCTAATGTTCATGGTAAATGGATGATCTAATGCCTTACTTGTATGGATACAATCTATGATTAGTATGCCATTGAACATCCAATAAGCTTAATGTGCAGTATGTTGAAATATGAGCATCAAAGTTTGAGTGGTATTGTTGTTTGAAAGCACTATTCATAACTCTTGGAGACTTAAAGTCTTATAAACATTTCTTTTCAAAGCATTTTTCTTCTCAAGCACTTCACATTTGACAAATGGATTTCAAAGCCTCATCATAGTGATTATTTTGTGCATAGGCTGCAATATCATTCCATGATGCTACATTTCTTTCTGGCATTAGCTCAATCATTTGGCTTGCATCCTCCAACCTCTATATTGTGTATACAACAATAGCAATACCCAAAACGACATCTGAATTGTGCCCACTTTTCATAACATAATAATGGATCTCCCTAACTTGTTGCAGACCCCTAAAGGTTGCACACAAAGGAAGAATGGATATAACAATGACCAAGTTAGGATCCATCCCTTATCTTTGCATTTGACAAGGAGTTTCAGGGCATCCCCAACATGCCAATTTTGGGATTAACTAACAATGGCTACCTTTCATGACACTATGCTTATTTGGAGGATTTCATCAAACAAATGGATTGCAAAATCATATTCACAATGGAATCTACCACAAATGTCAAACAATTTCTGGTAATTATAAGGCATGAAACATAAAATAGCTGATGGCTATAGGTGACTCTGTCATAAACCTATGTTGTATGCTCACTTAAACAAGTTGTGGGACACTAAATTCCAAACATATGACTTGGTTTTTTTCACTGCACAATGTATGGAAACCCCTAGTTGAACATAAGAAGGTATTCATTGTTCAGTCCCTTATCTTCAAATAGAAGCACTTCTTTGGTGTGAAAAGAGGGTGACTTGAATTCCCAAAAGAAACATTTATTGCAGATGATGATGTATTATAAAGTGCTGATTCACATGGACATAATTTCCCCAGAAGGGAACTTTAAGTCTAATTAATAGGTGCTAGTTTTCTCTTTAAATGCTACGCCACAATTCAATTAGAACCATGCTGATGTGACCTATGAAAAGGACACTCATCTGAAGATGACACGGTACTGATTTAATCTATAAAGACAACGCTACTAGTCTGATTTTACACATGCTAATCCATCACCCTCAAGAATTGATCTATAAGCTATTATGGACCCTCAAAAAGCAGTCATACAACCAATGAAACTTGCCAGTTGTAGCAACTATAACTTGCTGAAATCCATGTATACTTCAGTAAGATACCATAACCCTAAACTAATCACCACAAAGAAGCGTCGTTCTAATTAGGCAATAACACTTTCCATATCCAAGTTTTGAACTATTTATAAGAGATGTAGCATCTATGTTAGACTATCTTTATAGGGTGGGAGTAATACTTTGCATCATGCAATTTCAACCATTTTGTATGTTAAGCAAGAAAGATATTATAACTTCAATTTGCACAAAATTTATGACACAAGCCCCAAATCCTTCTCTATGTTGTACCTAAGAAAAACCTAATGATATTTCAACTTCTGCATGGAAAAAATTGCTTACTTGACGAGAAATGTTATCGCCAATTGATCCGAATTTATGAGCGGAACAAAATGAATAACATATTGAATACCATAACATAGAGATACAAAGAACAACAATAGATATCCAGTGAACAATAACTTCTATTGAATAAATAAAATAGGTTGAAACTGTAAAATTGCAGAACTGAAACAACTTGCTCGAATGGTGGTAGCTATCTCTGAAAAGAGATGTGGTTGCTACGTGCATCTGTCTGAGAAAAATGATTACAATGAGGCTACATAGGCATTTTTAACATTACTCATGAATTCCAAAACCATAGCCATCCAAAAACCTAACCCTAGGAGATGAAACGCCAAAAGTTATGTGGGCCCCGATGGGTAAGTTGGTACCTCAACTTCCCGGGGTCGTAACTTTTGCATACGACCTCTGTTTTAGGCACGTGATAACCCGTTGGAAATGTGTTTTCGAGAAATACACATTATGCGGTCAAAATCTAACTCCATCCACAGTTTGACTATGGAAAGCCAAAAAACATTGTTTAGGGCCCCAAAATGGCTCTGGAAGTAAAAAAATATGTGCTGACATGAAAACTTCCAAAATAAGCCAATTGGTTTAGGTGGGAGGCCACCAATCACCACCTGGAAGATGTGTAGGGATTCACACATCCTCGGAAGTGTATAATCCACAATTACAAAGAATTACAGAAGAACGTGCTGAACTAAAAACTGTCGAGAGGAGACATTTGGAATAGGTGGGTGGCCACCAATATCCACCTGGATCAGTCCTCCTCCCTTAGGAAGAAATGGTATCCATTGTGTTGAGTTCCCCCATCAGGTGAGGAAATTTCTACTGATTTTGGCCTTGGGTGAGTCACTTGCCTTGGTGTAGGAGCTGCCTTGCCTTGACAACCCGATAAAGATGGATCCTCTGCTGGTGAGTGCCCTTGACCTGTGTGTCCACTATCTGATCATTGGATGCTTGTTCCATGTAGTTAGGGTTGAGCTTTGTTGGTGTCAACTGTTCTGCGATCTCTGAGGTTTCCAATAATGGTGGAAAATATGGCCGAAGGAGGTCTACATTGAACACTGGGTGCAAGGCAAGGAAGGGTGGAGTGTTGAGCTCAAAATCATTGCTACCCACAACCTTGGTGATAGTGTAAGGCCTATAGCGAAGTGGGTGGAGCTTCCGATGGGGCACTCTAAGGCGCTCTTTATACAAATGTAACCAAACCTTGTCTCCCACATGAAACTGGTGTGATACCCGGTGTTGATCATGGCACTACTTGTACTTAACATTGGCTTTCTGCAAAATCTCATGGACCTGTTGGCAGATGTGATGAATCCACTCAATGAATCTGGTGGCTTTGTCAGCCTCAGAATGAACATGGGAAGATTTTGCCTATGTGGTTGCAAGAGGTAGTGAAACATCAATGGGACCCAAGGGTTGGAATCCCAGCCCCACCTGAAATGGGCTATGGCCGATGGAGCTATGGAGAGCCCGGTTGTAGTTGTGCTGAACATAGGGAAGACTCTCATCCCATGTATGCAGATGCTTAGAATTGTACATGCACAGTATGTGCACAATCATCCGATTGATGACCTTTGTTTGGCCATTGGTTTGGGGGTGGAAAGCAATGAATTTAGTGAGCTTGGTGTCCAACAGTGACCAGAGATTCGACCAAAATGTGTTGAGGAACCTACTCTCCCGATCTGAGGTGATGGTATATGGTATCCAGAAATGGACCCACACCCGTTCGAAGAAGAGTTTGACAATATATGCCGCTGTGATGCTCTTCTTGCAAGATGTGATAATGATCATATTCAAAAACCGATCAACCACCAAAAATACAAAATCATTGTCGTTCTTGGTGGATGGAATGCCATACATGTAATCCATTGAGATGGATTCCCAAGGCCTCTTGGGATTAGGAAGAGGGGCATATAAGACTTGCTTCTTGATGGCTGGCTTGGAAATGGCATAGGTAGTGCAAGATATGATATAGTTGCTGAAGTCTTGTCGAAGTTTTGGCCAATAAAATGTTTCTGTAGAACAACCACAGTTTTCTCCATGCCAAAATGTCCTGCCATCCGACTGTAGTGAGCCTCCCAAATCAACTTTGCACGCTCGCTTGCGAGAACACAGAGGTGGCCCATATGGCATAACAATCCATTCTGGATGTGAAAATTGGTGTCATTTTCTCCTGTACGCAAGAGATGATAGGTGGTGGCGAATTTAGGGTCACGTTGATAAAGTTGGGGTCACTCAGATGCCTGATTCCCACAGGAATGGAGCACTGTGGTGAGTGCAACAATGGGAGGGAGATCGAGGCATTAAATGACACGATTTGTGCTCCCCGTTTTATACTTGTTGTTGATATAGAAATGCTATAGGTATGTGGACCACTTTTGATGGCGATCGTTCTACAACCTCCCCTATGTATGTATGAACTGCAGAGGCTTGTGATCAACGTGGATGATTGTCTCCTTTCCCAGAATGTAATGTTTCCATTGACGATGAGCTTGCACAATGGAATACATTTATTTGTCATAGTTGGGGTATTTCCAGATAGTATATGAGAGTGTCTCACTATGGTATGCTACTGGATGACCATGCTGAGTGTGAATTGTGCCTACAACATAGTCAGAGGCATCAGTCTCAATATCAAACGATTGTTGCAGATTGGGTAAGGAGAGTACTGGAGCTGAGCACAAGTGATGCTTCAGATCATCAAATGCTTTTTGTTGTTCCTGCCCCCATGTGAATTTTTCCTTGTCATAGTTGGGGTATTTCCGGATAGTATCTGAGAGTGTCTCACTATGGTATGCTACTGGATGACCATGCTGAGTGTGAACTGTGCATATAACATAGTTAGAGGCATTAGTCTCAATCTCAAACGATTGTTGCAGATCAGGTAAGGAGAGTACTGGAGCTGAGCACAAGTGATGCTTCAGATCATCAAATTCTTTTTGTTGTGCCTGCCCCCATGCGAACTTTTCCTTTCCACCTTCCTTGGTTACTTGGCTGAGGGCCCATGCAATATGAGATAATACCAACACGAACCTTTGGTAGAAGTTGGAAAGTCCCAAGAAGCTCTGAAGCTCGGTCAATGTGGTTGGGGCTAGCTAGTCACAAATGACTTAGATCTTTGATGGATCCACATGTACCCCATGCTCATCAATAATGTAGCCCAAGTATTGGACCTTGTTCATGCCAAAGGAGCATTTTTCCAATTTGGCATATAGCTTGTGCTTCCGCAGAGTGCCCAAAACCTGTTGAATATGATGCATGTGCTCCTCCCAAGTTTTTCCAAAGATGAGGAAGCCATCCAGATATACCACCAAAAAAGAGTTGGTGAAGGGTCTCAATACATCATCCATCAATCTCATGAAAGTTACTGGTGCATTTTTTAAGCCAAAGGGCATGACCAACTATTCAAAGAGACCTTCTTTAGATTTGAAAGTTGTCTTCCATACATCAGTTGGTTCGATGGGAACCTGGCGGTAGCCAGACTTTAGGTCAATATTGCTGAAGAAATTTCCCCCCTTGAGTTGGTAAAGGTCATTAATACGTGGAATTGGGTACCGGTTCCTGGTTGTGATTTTGTTTAATGCTCTATAATCAATGAAGAGCCTCTAGGTCCCATCTTTATTTTACACCAGCACAATCAATATTCTTCAAGGGGAGGATCTGGGTTAGATGTGCCCCTTTTGAAGTAGCTCTTGGATCTGGCGCTTGATTTTTTCATTTTCCATTAGTGAGCGACGATAGACTGGTCCATTAGGAAGTGATGCACTGGGGGTTAGATCAATTGGATGCTTGACTTGACAATGCATCGGTACCCCAGTGTGTGAGGAGAATATGTCTCTGTACTCTTCCATGATCCCGTCCACTTGTTTCTGCTACAAAGAGAGGCTCTGTGTAGAGGTCACGGATGTGGCTGTGACCTTCTGCTTACTGCGATCACGGATCACAAATAAGACAAAATTCCTGGTCTGTGAAATGACCTTACTGCATTGCTTAACATAGATTAAATAAATAACGATAGGAGGCGCTACCTATGGTATTCTATACAATTTATACCCAAAGTAATAATAACACTGCGGGTTCTAGACTCATAAACAACATGTCGCTTCCACAAATATGGCTGGCCTAAAAGAACATAACAAACTTTAAGGGGATAAATATCACACAATACCTCATCTTTGAAGGGCTTGATGTTGTAGGGCAGATGACATTGTTGGATGAAACAAAGATCTCGTCCTTGGCGAAGCTAGTCGATGGTGTAAGGATGTAGATACAGTGTTATTGGTAGGTCTAGTCGCTTGACGACCTCTTCTAAAATCAGTTTCTTCTGATTTCTGCTATCGACAATGGAATGCAATGGAGTCCCCTTTACCCAAATATCTGAGTGAAAGAGGTGTTCTACTTCCTCTGGTTCGTCTGATTTGCTTGGTTTGATTTTGGTGGTAGCGACAATGGCACTAGGTTCGACATCGATGACCCACTTCCCACTTTCTAGATTTGACTCGGAGTCAGAATCTACCTCTGACTCAGAAGCTTTCAGCTCGACCACCAGTGACTGCTTGGAGCGACATTCTTTTATTTTGTGCCAAGGGATTTTATGGTATTCACACCATTTTACCATGTCCTTCTTCGACTTCTCATTACCCTTCTTGGGTTGCGGCTTGGACTGGTTGTCCTGAGAGCGACCATATTTTCTCTGTCCCTTGTTTGGTGGGTTGGGACCACCTTTTACCTGCTTCAGGGGTGAGGAATTTTCAGATCCAAACTCTTGCCTCTTCTGCTTAAATTTCTACTCGATCTTGACAACATATCTATAAGCTGCACCTAATGATGCGATTTCTAAAAATGTCATTTATGTTTGAATGTATCTGTGCAAACAAACGCGACATTTGAGCACCAAATGTCATTTAAAGTATTTGATACCCAATTTGGTGCGCAAAGTATGGAAAATATTGGTGAAATCTGGTACTGTCTGGTTCCTTTCTTGACGCAGCGTGGTCCATCTTGTGTACTAGTCCTTGTAGCTTCCAGTAGGGTAGTATTGTTATTTAATGGAATCCCAGGTGGGGGCGACTACAAATATTGTAGATTCCTCTGTGGCCCTTTTCTTAGAGTACGTATCCCACTAGTCCTTAACGTGGGGGACGACCTTGATGAGTGCAAAAGTAATTGTTTCCCTATCATAAACATTGTGGATCGAAAAATACCCTTCGAGCATATTCATCCATTTATCTACAACATCCACATCTACCAGTCCTTCAAATAATGGAATATCAAAATTTTCTTCTACCTTGAAGGGGGTTGCATGACCGCTTGATGAAGATGCATCTCCTATGGGTATCCACCGAAGGATCTGTGCAAAGTTGTCCATCATCTCGTTCCTTTGTCGCACAAGGGCTTCCTTGAGCAACATTTTAAAAGTATCTCCTACTCCATCATCTTTCTTCTTGTCCCGCATGAGTTGTGGTAGGGTTCGACGCGACTTATCTTGCAAAGGTTCGACTGGTTTGAGTCCTAGTTTCTTGTACCCAGATCTTGTCGGGGACATGCACAAAGAAAAACAAATGAAGAGCAGACCGCTCTAATACCACTGATTCAGATTTATGAGTGGAACGAAATGAATAACATGTTTAATACCACAACACAAAGATACCGAGAACAACAAAAAATATCCAGTGAACAATAACTTCTATTGAATAAATAATAGGTTGAAACTATAAAACTGCAGAACTGAAACAACTTGCTTGAATGGTGGTAGCTATCTCTGAGAAGAGATGTGGCTGCTACGTGCATATGTCTGAGTAGAATGATTACAATGAGGCTCCATAGGCCTTTTTAACATTACTCATGAATTCAAAAACCCTAGACATCCAAAAACCCAACCCTAGGAGATGAAACACCAAACATTATGTGGGCCCCGATGGGTAAGTTGGTATGTCAATTTCCCGAGGTCGTAGACTTTGCATACGACCTCTGTTTTAGGTGCGTGATAGCCTGTTGGAAAGGGATTTTTGAGAAATACACATTATGCCATCAAAATTTGATTCCATCTATAGTTTGACCGTGGCAAGACAAAAAAACACTATTTAGGGCCCCAAAATGGCCCTAGAAGCACAAAAAGATGTGCTGACATGAAAAATTGCAAAATAAGCCAGTTGGATTAGGTGGGAGGCCACCAATCTCCACCTGGAAGCTGTGTAGGGTTTTAGACAACCACAGAAGTGTAGAACCCACAATTATAAAGAATTACAGAAGAATGTGTTGAACTAAAAACTCTCAAGAGGAGCTAGTTGGAATAGGTGGGTGGCCACCAATATCCACCTAGATCACCAGTCTACATAAACTGTCCATATTGGTTCTCCCAACAAAAGGGAAGGATTTTCCTCTACTAAAAAAAAAATGTCAAAAACCCATTCCTCCCTCAGTATGGGTATTGGGTTTGTTCAATTGTTACTTATATGTTGAATGAAGGATGATGAATAAATACAATCTCTCATGCCAAAAGGGCATACACAGTATCCACAACTATATTTTTCTCGATAGGAGTATGTGGACGCAAAAAATTTCTGTCGTAATTTTTCAAGATTTATTAAAACTTGGTATCAACAAAGAAAATTGCACAATATAGAAATCAATGAGACAATCATGAATCTATCTCCACCTTTGACATGAATGTAATGTACAGAATAATTAAATCATAATCCAAATCCTTTAAAAAAATTGTACTATGCAGTACGGGTGGAAAATTGTAGTGTGGCCAAGGAAGGATAGAGTTCATCCTTTCTAGTTAAAAGTAAATTTGGTTAGGCTTCAAAAAATATTTGTACCCTAAGTAATCAACATACCAAACTTTGTCCCTTGAATTTTGTTGATCTATTCTTTGAAGAAACTTCAAACTCAAATATGAATCATAACACAGTAATTTTCACATTTGATAAATATATTATGCAAGCCAATTTGGGGGCATTTCCAACTAGAAGTGATGATTAAGTGTCAGAAACTTTGACTTGATACCCACAACTCAACAATCTCATTCTCAAACTACATAATGTCTCTTCTACAAGAAAGTAGGAAATGATTCTCGAAAAAGAAAAAAACATCTATGATTTAACATACTCTCGCCTATGACACAATCCAATATTGTGCTCATTATTACTTTATTCTACTTCTCATTATCCATCAATGCTTGATCACATCATCATCTTAAAGTATGAACAAATTTCAAAATAAATTCTAATCAAGATGAATTTGGATGCTCAAGGTCTAACTTGGAAGGATTGGAATGCTCCTATTGTGAGACTGTTCTGAGAAAAATGATGGGATGGTTTAGTGCTTAATCAAAGAATAACAATTAAAAACATACTCTACCTCTCAAATCTAACAGATGGGTATTGTGTGATTTGTAGCAAAGAAGAGACTGTTGTTGAGGAAAATATATGAAATTATCTTACTCAAGCATTTTCAGATCTTGCTTGGCTAAGGAAATATAGAAGAGAATATCACCCTATGTTTATAGCTTCAAAATTTGTTTTCTAATCCACAAGTATTGGTTACAAGGGCTTAGGCTGATTTTTTATAAATAAAATATTGCTGAAAAATTCAATATTTTAAACAATTTTCTGAATATAACAGATGCAAAATTAAATGTGGAGACAAAAGAAAAAATACCAAGTTACAATTTAACACATATGAGACATAATGGCAATCACTTATTTCATTCCAATAGATCAAAATAATCCTTCTCTTTAAAAAATTCCCTGAAGAAGTTTGGACCAAAGTCAAACTTAGATGTCTTTGATGAAAACCATACAAAAGGACTTCTGACAGAAAGTAAAAAACTGAACTTTAAAAGTTAGATCAACTTGCCACAGATTTTTGCCCACTAGACTCTGCACAATATCCTTTATCAGTCATGAAATTTAATTCACAAACAGACAAGTCTACATAGATTATCAAAGATAGATCAACACCTCTGAAAAACAAGTGTCTGAATGATGTAATTCAACCTTGAATCTTGCTGTCTACAATACGACCATACTATCATAAAAGAGAATTAGGCTTTCAATGAATTAAAGAATGAATGAAAACTGAACTATCTCAATAAAACTCAAGAGCAGACCTTAGTATGCTTTCTCCTTCTATTCTCCTCTTGTTCCTCCTTCTCTTTTTGCCTTTAAGCAATCTAAATTAGTTGAAGTAGTTAAACTACCTCTTTTAGTTAAGTTAACTTAAACTCAACTAACTTTTAGTTTAGGGGAAGAATTAATATAATAATAATAAAGGTCTTTAATAAATAATAACTAGTAGGTGGGACCCCTTGTCACTCCCTTTTGTTTCTTAACAAACATAAACACAACTAGTCAATCAAACAAACACATCCCTCCTTGTGGCTCCCATCATCATTCTCATAATTTGAAAATTAATATCAATAATATTTTAAACCATATCCAAAAAAATATAATATCCAAAAATATCCAAAAATAGTGTGTTGTCCAAAAACTTATGCATTCAACTGTTCTCAACAATCAATAAATAAATACACTCAAAAGCCATATTTTCCACTTTGGGAGACAATTTTCCCTTTGTTGCTGTTGTCTCCCTTTGATTTCTATGAATTAGCCTTAGGCTGTGTGGAGCCTTTAGGTCTGATCTCATTGATAACATTAGAGAAATCATCTCTCAAGTGCATGCGAGATGAAACAGATTCCGCAGAATCACTTGAGGGAGAGGAGGGGGAAACAACAACTTTTCCTTTATCATGTGCATGATGGGATTTGGTTTTTAGTCTCTTGCTTGCATGGGAAGACTGTATAGGTGAGTGTGCAGGGGTATCTTGGAAAATTGGGTTAACTGGTGGAGGAGGAGCAAGTAGAGACAAATTGGGCCAGCTATGATGTTGGGAGACTGCTAGATGGACAATCTCTTACCATTCGTAATTTTCAGGGACTTCGGGTTGTAATGAGACATGAGGGGGAAGTGGGATGCCAAGGACATGTTGGGGTTGGAAGGGAGGCCTTTATGACCTAGGTTGGACTACCCCTTGTCCAATCCAGTTGAAAAACCTAACTTGGAAAAGATGGCTCAACTCTTGTGGATCTGCGTCAAAATGTATCGAAAACCTTGGCCTTCTAGGGCCCTTGTTCCAATTTCCTCATCCCCTGTTATTCCGACCATGGCTCCCTCTTCTGAAAGAATCTCATTCATGTATGCAACGTTTATTAGCAACTAGTTTCTTCAACAGACCATACATGACATCTCTTTAAATATGAAACAAATTTTGGCTCAACAACACATCAGACTCATGCAATCCAATCTATAAAAATCGTTTAATACTTGTCATGAGTAGGGGGTGAATAAGGGTTCTGGGATATATGAGGGGTTGTATTGAGCGAAAAGTTGTAAAATGAAAGGGGGTAGATCATGATTACTGCTCAACAAATCATCAACAATCAATTGTGTTGTAATAACAAAAAAATATCAACTGTAACTCATCTCCGTGTCATCCTTCAATTGCTATAATACAAATTTTTTATTTAATTATAATTTAATTTTAAGAACAGGGCGTGCAAAGTGAATTTGGGAATGTGAGGGGGTTTATAATGTGCGGAAAAGTGATAGAATGGCAGGCAAATTAGCATATACTTTTCATAAAACAAATTAAGTAATCAATAATCATAACTCTGTACTAAAATCAATCCAAAAATACCAACACCATACCAACAATTACTGTGTATCAAACTGTTCGTTGTTCCAACATTTAAATTTCCCAAAATTTCTCAATTCTGTGCAATCATACTCATAATTGAAACAACCTTCCATTTCAACAGTCCTGTTAAGAAAACACTGATCTTCTATTTCTTTGCCTTCCCTTTAAAGAAAAAACACAACAATATGTTTGACCTCTATCCTATAATGCATCACTATAATAAAAACATCCATTGTTTTCCAATTTACAATCGTTTCCCAACTAAAATATGCACAGGTCCCTTTTTTAAATACGAACAAACTTCCAAAACATGCTCAATTACACACAGTCTTCATCATGTCAACCAATAAGATATTGCAACGAAACCACATTCAACATAAACCTGAGCATCAACATGTTGATATAACCATTTATAATATGCACAATGATTCAATAATATATGCAAGGTGAACATAACCAATTACACACAGTCACCATTTCCACAAATAGCTATAACCCCAATCGGGCTTAGCAAAACCACATGCGCTTCCAATTTGCAATTCAGACCATGTTGTAAGAACATAGTGAATGGACTCATAACGAAAAGATAACAACCCTTGATGGTATATAATTACTTGTTCCCAATTTGCAACTCTTCAACTAATTTGATCATAGAAAGACGAGATATGGACTCAACAAAAAAAACTCCATCACCATTCCACTGATAAACCAAATTTGACAACCAAGAAGATACCTGAAGGAGCAAGAACAATTGGAAATTAAAATTGTGCTCTGTCGGAAACCAATACAAGGAGACAATCAGGAGCGTGCTTATTTAACAATAGCACAGAGAACTGGAGGTATTCAAAGACATATCACCCATAGGTAAAATACCTTTCAATACAGACAAATTAGTAAGCCACATGGTCTCCTTATTACTCCCAACTTGGGTAATGGAACCAAAAGTTAGCCACCGAGGAAAGCAACGACGGTTAGGGTAGAAAAAGCCAGTGCACATAGTGCGTTTTATGCTTGCAGAGGAGAGGCTAAGTTAACTGAACTGTGACAATTATTCAAAGAACACATAGAGATATAACCTCTTTGATCACTTCTTTAAGAGCCAAACCATTTGACAACAATACCACTGAGGATGCATAACACCGATGCATAACTTATATCACCCCACAACCATACAATAATCATTAAGATTATGACCACCCTAAGACTGGACCTTGGGGTATTTTGGTGAAAGGACAATGAGAATGAGCCCATGACCATGACTTCGGTTTGAAGAAAATACACAACGAACGAATGAAATTCCAAATGCGACTGGATAGGGTTACATTCATGACTGTGAGGGAACAACTCAAAATAATACACAGAGTGAAACCCTCCACCATTAATACAAAGCGATAATACCACATTCACTTTATATCCACAGAGACCCATCATGATTTGAAATTTACAGAGCCACTAGTGAATGCACAACTTAAACAAAAACCAATTCTTTTTCTTGTATTCCAAAACCATTACAATCATCACAGAGTGAAATATCACATATTTACACAGTTGAAATTCTTAGGAACACACAAACCCAAGCATTACTGAGCCATTGTTTTTTCATACACAGAGAAGAATTCATGGATGGAGTGAAAAAGAACCATACCTATAACGAAGAGCTTAAAAGGAAGAGATGGTCGAGCTTTCTTCTTCCAAAGAGCCTGAAATGCATATCTTAACCACCAACAAACCAAAATGAAACAAGGAACAATACTAGGGTGACACTCGATGGGGGGAGTATGGAGTGACATGCATTTACTGCATGTCGATTCCATCTCCTATCCTATTCAATTCCGAAGTACATGACAACCAAACATCCACCATATCATTTAACCATGTATTCAATGCTCAAACAATTGAAATATGCGACGATATTCCTAGCCCAATGAGCCACCCAAACATAACACGCTAACCTTTGCCAAGTTTTTATGCCATATCATATGTATTGCAATGTTATATGCGCCCAAAATAAATCAAATGAAAATTGCATAGCCACTAACTAACCATATAATAGTTAGGAATAACACTAACATCTTTTACTTTTCCATTTGCATATAATCCTTAACATAGCTCAAACATAGATCCTTTCCCTTTTGTTTTTTTTCATAATTTTTCTTTCTTTGTTTTGGTTATGTTATCACTAACATATTTCTTGTATATATGTGGCGAGGTAGTCGATCATGACGATTTGTGACATGGTTAAATCATAACAATTGTAAATACATGCTCATCATAACATAAAAATAATGCTTTGAATTGCAAAAACATCCCATACAATGCATCATCCACCTGTTACTATGTCAAAAAGAAACCAAGACTGCATTGTCAACCATGTAGGACTGTGTAAGCAGTGTCAAAACAAAAGAAGAAAAATGTGTGATATGTCTATCTTTGAGCCTCCAGTCTACAAGGGGGTCCCACCTACTAGTATTATATTATTAGCATAGTTTAAATAATAGGGATTACTTTGCGGGCGAAATTCCTCGTTGCAATTTTAATCGTCAAAAAACTGGTGACTCCACAGGGAATTCTGTTTCCAACATATTAAGAACTCAGAGTGTCTGGTTTCATAGACCAAGTAACATCAGATCAAGAAGACATAAATTAGAATGATTATGCAAAAGGGGGAAGCGAGCGGATTTAATGGAAATATGATCGGGAATTTGGGAATAACTCATGGAAGTGTTAAGTATGAGGGGGTTTATCCTTGTAAGCATAATCATTCAACTAAAACTTTCTCTTGACTTCAAGGAGACAATTTTTCTGAAATTGCTTTTTTGAATCTCAAAATGGATGAAGAAATGGAAAGCATAAGCGAGATGTAACCAACTATCTCATAAAACAACAATGAAAGCAGATAAAAAATTCAATGATTCCTTCAGGGGGAACATCATAATAGTCGTGTAAGCTTGATTGTTATTGATTAAGAATACTTTGCAGGAGTGTCGTTGTGGAAAAACTGATTCAACATTTTATTTTTGATAAAAAAATGAAATCAAAAGAACAAAAAACAAGAAATGTCATAACATAAATGAAACAACAGAATGGGAGTAAGAAAAAATTAAATGACAGAAATGAAACTAGCAGAAATAAAAACTATAACAACATAAATGAAAAATAGTAGAAATAAAACTACTAAAATGAAAGCAGAAATTAAAACTACTAAAATACAAAACAATCCAAACAACGCTAAACTCTTCAAGTTGGTTCCACTTAATATTTTAAGTGAGAATTGTTAGTGCTGTAGGAAAACAATCGCTCCTATAAATCCTTTAGAATGTAAGAATTTTCACGCAGAACAAAATCGATCTTGAAAGGACCCAACCATAATTTTTGAAACTTTGAATGTCTTCCCCTATGAGCATGAGATGAATCCCACAACAATACTTTCTCATTGATTTTAAATTTGATAGTTTTGACACTCTTGTTGAAATACTTTTTAACAGTCTGCTGTATTTTCTTTATATTACCCAAGGCAAACGTCCTTTGGTCCTCTAAATCCAGGAGTGCATGCATCCTTTGTGAAATATCAGAAGAATTTAATTCTTCGACTTGTAGCATTAACCTTAAGGAAGAAAGTTCGAGCTTAGTAGGTAGAATGGATTCTTGACCATAAACAAGATGGAAAGGAGTGCAACCAATGCTCACCTTAGTGGTAGTTCAATTTTCCCAAAGGGCGTAAGTGAGGAGAGTGTGCCATTGATGAGGCTTATCCTCGATGAGCCTTTTGACAATTCTCACTAGATTCTTGTTGGTAGACTCGACCTGCCCATTTCCTTGGGGGTAATAAGATGATGAGGTAAAGTTTTTAACCCCAAACTTAGCTAAAATTTGGGTCAACGTAGCAGAAATAAAAGCGGGACCATTGTCTGTAATAATTTCCAAAGGAAGACCAAATCTGGAAAAAATATTATTTTCCAGGAAATAAATCACTTGATCATCTGTCGAATGTTTAAGCGGGACAAATTCAGCCCATTTTGTAAAATAGTTTGTGGATGTCAAGATAAAGACTTGTCCTGCTGAATACAAAGGATTAATAGGACCAATAAAGTCCAAACCCCACTTTGAAAAAGGAAAATACGAGAGGACAGGTTGTAATGACATGGCTGAAAGGCGTTCTTTCCCATCAAATTTCTGGCACTTGTCACAATATCTCGAAAAAACATAAGAATCACGAAAGATTGAAGTCCAATAGTATCCTTTTCTGATAATCTTAAAAGCAATGGTTTTAGCAGAAAAATGACCTCCTACATGAATAATAGAATTTGAAGAACCATGAATTTCTTGTAACAGTTTCTGTGCTTCCTCATTGTCTACACAATGAAGCAACATACCATCATCAGATCTTCTAAACAAGAAGTCTCGTATAATGACGTATCTAGTAGATTCGAGACATAGCCTTCTTCTTTGATGAGTTTCTAAGTTATCTGGACATCTTTGATTTTTCAAACAGTAAACCAAATTTTTATACCAAGTTTGTTCAGATACAGGAAGGATTTGATTATCAATGTAGAACAGTGTTGATAGGGAACTATCCTGTTCATCAATTTCTTCACTAGATTCAACATGTTGAGCTAAGTGAAGGGCTAAGTCACGTCCCTTGATGGTAGTAGAAGTCACGATAGTTAAATCATGCTCTTGGATCTTGGCAAGCCAATGTGCAAGCTTTCCTGAAAGATAAGTCCGTGAGAGAAAAAAATTGACAGTGGGTAAAGGGAATTTTACCAAGTATGCTTACCTAAGATGAAGTGGCGAAATTTTTCAACAACTTTAACAAGAGAGAAATCATGTTTTTCAATAAAAGAATATTTAAACTCATCATTAGACAATATTTGACTCATGTAAGCCAATGGTTTTTCGTTACCTTGGTCATCATTTTGTATGAGGATAGAAGAAACTGCTTCTTTCATGGCATTAGTATATATCATAAATTCCTTCTCAAAATCCGGCTTCGCTAGAACCGGTCCAATACTAATTGCTTTCTTGATCCCTACAAAAGCATTTTCAACATCATCTGTCCAAGAAAAGGAATGATCTTTCTTAAGAAGATTATGAATTGGCTTGACCATTACAACAAAATCAAGAACAAACCTATGGACAAAGTTAATGACTCCCATAAAAGCTTGAACCTCCTTCTTGGAAGTTGGAGCAATAAAATTTAGGATAGCAACAATCCTTTTAGGATCAATACTTATTCCTGGATTAGAGATAATGTGTCCAAGGAGCTTTCCCTTGGTAACACCAAAAATAGACTTAGAAGGATTTAGAGAGATGCCAAATTTCCTGCATCGCATGAGAAATCTTTTAAGATGACCAAAATGATTTGATCGGTTTTTGGAATACATAGTTAAGTCATCAAGATAGATCTGAATAATATTTCCGATCAAATCCTCAAAATATATTTGCATAGCCCTTTGAAAAGTGGCACCTTCATTGGATAAGCCAAAAGGCATACGTTCATAAGAAAAATCTCCCCAACGAGTAATAAAAGTGGTTTTATACTTATCTTCCCTTTTTACCTTGATTTGATTGTAATCGAAGAAACCGTCAAGTAAGGACATCATCTGTGACCCTGCAACTTGCTGCAAAATCATTTCCATATTAGGGAGAGGAAAGTGATATTTTATACTAGCCTGATTCAATGCCCGAAAATCTACGCATAATCTGATTTGATCAGTTGTTTTTCAAACGGGAACCAAATTAGAAACCCATTCTGAATACTTAATTGGAAATATAATCCCAACCTTCAAGAGTTTTTCCAACTCCTTTCGAATAGTTTCTTCCAGTGCAGGGTTAATAGGTCTTTTTTTTTGCCTAACTGGTTTTATGCCTTCCTTGATAGGAATTGCATGCTGTATAAGAGCATGATCAAAACCACGAAGATCCTCATAAGACCAAGAAAAAACATCTTTAAATTCACCAAGCAGTCCGATGAACTTCAATTTTTCTTCATCAGAACATTGGACACCTATTTTAACATTCTTTGGAGACTCGGGGGTTCCAATGTTCAAGGAAATGGTTTAAACCACTTTCCTTTTCGAATTCTCTTCTTTATGTTTCTCTTTGTTACCTATATCAATCGATGACAGTGAATTCTCTAGAGGAATCAAGCCCTTAGGAATCTCGTTATCTTCCATTGATATAATTTCCTTAGGCTTATAAGGTTCATTTTTAATGAAAGCACATATTCTTTCATCACTAGGGAAGACCTGCCATGATTCTATATTGTCAGGGATATGTGTACGATACATAGATTGAAAAGTACAATCAGGTCTTTGTGGAAAAAGTTTCCGATTAGGAGACTATGCAAAAACAACTAACCAATCAACCATTGAGTTCAATTCCCTTTTAACATGAGTGATGTTGAAAGATAGTAGGTTCGAGATAAGTGCCCAAACAGTTTGGGTGTAGCGTTTCATCAACTTATTGCTAGGATATTATATCTTACGTATAAGGTTCACAACAAGCTCATAATATCTATAAACTGTAAGGTGAACACAACCCAGATTATAGGAATTTTTAATGCCTAACAGTAATGCTTTGAATTCAGTGACATTGTTTGTGCAAGCAAACTCTAACCTATAAGAAAAGTTATGAATTTTTCCCACAGGAAAGTACAAGATAATACTAGCTCCGTTTCCTTAATTTGAGCATGAACCAACAAAGTGAATATGCCACATCCCGTCGTCTAAGTCGATTTGTTCCAAGGTAATGTTGTCCTCCTCGGAAAATATGGAATACACTCCTAGGTCCTCCTCGATATAATTCACATTAGGCTGTGGGACACTTTCTATGTAAGGTGAAATTCTCCCCTCTTTGAGGACTATGCTGTTTTTACCATTCCGAGGAATAGATAGATGTGTCCCGTCGAGTGAGAGGTATCCACCTGTCAAAGAGTGCCAATATCTTCCTAGGATGATCGAGTAGTTATTTACTGGCATATCGATTACCTAAATATTAAGGGTTGTCCTAATTTTAGGGTGCGTGCACAAAACCAAGGTCACGTCATTGATTTCACCTATGGTCATTTGTTGTAGACTATTATAAGAGAGCATGCTTCTGGCGTTTTCATTTGTACAAGACAAGCCTAGCTCTTCCATAATAATCTTCAACATTACACTTGGGCTCGAACCACCATCAATGAGGAAACAATGGGGAATCTTATCCATAATCTTTACAGAAATATAAAACGGGTTTTTTTTACATGGTATCTAAAGTTGTGTACACCTAATTTATTTATAGACAAATCCTCTTCTTCTACCTCTTCAGAGAGGTTGGATACAACAAAAGATTTTCCTTCTATGAATTGTTTTAGATGCTTCTGTTGTTCAGGGATGACAACCATGTCGAGAAGGGTTGCATCTGCTTTGATGTTGGCCAACCGATTTAGAATGTTGTATTTGGAAGAGGGGAGAGGGGAGGTAGTTCATTGTTTGTCAGGAGCCTTAGGAACTTGAACAATAGTAGCTGGTGAGGATGAGCTTGGGCTAAAATAAGTGCGGGGAGGATCATATTTGCTTTTGGGAACATAGGATTTATTCCTAGTATTTATGATCGTGACATCTTCTGGCTCTACAAAGTCTAGGACAACTATGGTAGTTTTAGGTTTCTTGTCAAAGATTTTATCTCTGGCACTCTTCCTTACCTCACATTTACTTTCCTCATGGTGTTCCTCACAAAAGTTACACCAACTATGGGGCATGATAGCTTTAGGATGGAAATTATTTTCATTTGGGTTTCTAAAGGGGGGTGTAGAAGAATATGAAGCTCCAAGGGTAAGAGAGGAGACATTTCCTTTTCGCTCATACACTATCATATGATTATTCATGTCTTGTACAAGCAGTAATAGGGCGGACATGTCTGTTTGTTTAACTGAGTCTCCCTTAGGAAGATTTGTTCTTTCAAGTTGTTCTTAATACTCAAAAAGTATGCAGAGCCGAACCGAGGTTATCAATGGCCTTTTACTCAAGCCTATGACGTTAGGGGGAAGGTAATGCATTATAATAATGCATGAAAGCGACTTGGTTTTGAGGTCGGATGAGTTCATGGATTTGATTGTATAACTTGGTGAAACACAAGTTGAAGGAATTGATAGTCTCACCATCCTTATAAGCAATGCTATTGTATTCCCATAACTGCTCGGATAGGATTTTGGATTGCCCATAGGTATATTTGAACCAATATACTAACTCCTCCCAAGTAGATAAAATCTTAGGAGGGAGATCAAAGAAATCGGCCACAACCTTCCCTTCAAGGGAATTGACAAATAAGCGCATACAAGTATCGTTGTCATTGGCTCCTATGTTGTGACATGAATTAGAAAATTCCACCAAGTGTTCATTTGTAGTGACAATGTTATTCCCTGAAAACCTATGGATATTCTCTTTGAATTTAGGAAGTGGACGAGTAGCAGGTGCCAGGTTAAGAGGGGAGGAAACATGCCACGGGGTGGTTGTAGCATATTCTTCAAACTGAAAATCCCATACTTTTTAATGACTTTGGCGGGGTTTGTGGTAGATTGGACAGGGACTTGGTGACTGTTAGGTGATTTATATGTACTAAAAAAGACACTAAAATACCCTCAATTAAATTGTCAACCCGGGGAAAGTAAACTTAGAGTTGTAGCAAAATATATGCCAAAGGTAAAAGGTTGGTAGGAGTATAGTCTAACTAAGGAAAACAACTATCTAAGGCTAATCTACTCAAGAAAACCTATCTAATGAGAAAACCCTACTAAGCAAAATGAAACTAGGTAACCTAAGTACTTTTGGGCCAAGGATCGATGGATGGTTCCTAAGAAAGCAAGTAAAACCCTATGTAAAGCAA
>ML781614.1:294280-308619 GCA_009831015.1 Picea engelmannii | reverse complement strand
GGATCGAGTGCCGGATCAAGTGCCAGAACTAGAAACACGGTGCGTTTTGTCCTGTAACAGCAGAAAAACATGAATTAACTCTTGGAAATCATAGAACATGATGAATTACACTTGATTTAATCATTAAACATGAATTGCACGTACCTTATGCCGATCATACCATTTTATCATTAAATTCTCCAAAAAGATCCTTCAAAAAGATGAAAAACACATATATAGATATGGCAAAGTGTATAATAACTGTCATGAAAATGATCATATCTCGGGCCCAACAATGACTATACAAGCTACCAATCACTGACAAAGCTAAAGGTTGAGATGAAGAAGCACCTCCAGTGCTACCATAGCCACCATTAGATGCCATCTTGTGGATGATAGGTAAGGAGAGAAAGACGAACTGGAAGAGTTAGACAAGGTTCTCCTTAGAGCACTTTGTTGGGTTGACAACAAAACGTTCCTTCTTCCTACTTCAACAATATGATTAATTTCTGGTGATAAACCTCTTCTTATCCTAGAAACACGAAGGTCTAATGACATGAAAAGAAGATAAAAACTGAAGGAAAAATAAATCTGTGGTTGATTTCTAAGTTGTCTTTGCCTATATTCCCAACGTTCTTGGGCACTTATGTCTTGTTCAATTGCTGCCCATGAGAGATTAAGCTCAACCCAGGTATTAGCGGTATCTAGGATGGTGTTAAACAAGTTTAAAGCAATGTTGGTCTGATCTTGAAGACCGAGCTCAATATTAGGTTTCCTTGCAACATGTACAATCATTAAGAAATGAAGCAGTCAAAGGATCAATATCATAAAATTAGATATATTCAATGATAATCAAACATAAAAATCAACCAGAGAGATATGGAAGATCTCCTCAGTATGGCCGCCAAATAAATGTTGAGGAAAATATATGAAATTATCTTACTCAAGCATTTTCAGATCTTGCTTGGCTAAGGAAATATAGACGAGAATATCACCCTATGTTTATAGCCTCACAATTTGTTTTCTAATCCACAAGTATTGGTTACAAGGGCTGAGGCTGATTTTTTATAAATAAAAGATTGATGAAAAATTCAATATTTTAAATAATTTTATGAATATAACAAATGCAAAATTAAATGTGGAGACAAAAGAAAAAACACCAAGTTACAATTTAACATAGATGAGACAGAATAGCAATTGCTTATTTCATTCCAATAGATCAAAAGAATCCTTCTCTTTACAAAATTCCCTGAAGAAGTTTGGACCAAATTCAAACTTAGATGTCCCCGATGAAAACCATACAAAAGGACTTCTGACAGAAAGTAAAAAACTGAACTTTAAAAACTGGATCATCTTTCCACAGATTGTTGCCCACTCAACTCTGCACAATATCATTTATCAATCATGAAATTTAATTCACAAACAGACAAGTCTACATAGACTATCAAAGATAGATCAACACCTCTAAAAAACAAGTGTCTGAATGATGTAATTCAGCCTTGAATCTTGTTGTTTACAATAGGACCTTGCTATCATAAAATAAAATTAGGCTTTCAATGAATTAAAGAATAAATGAAAACTGAGCTATCTCAATAAAACTCAAGAGAAAACATTAGTATGCTTTCTCCTTCTATTCTCCTCTTGTTCCTCCTCCTCTTTTTGCCTTTAAGCAATCAAAATTAGTTGAAGTATTTAAACTACCTCTTTTAGTTAAGTTAACTAAAACTCAACTAACTTTTAGTTTAGGGGAAGAATTGATATAATAATAATAAGGGTCTTTAATAAATAATAACTAATAGGTGGGACCCCTTGTGAATCTCTTTTGTTTCTTAACAAACATAAACACAACTAGTCAATCAATCAAACACATCCCTCCTTATGGCTCCCATCATCATGTTAGAAAAACAGGACCGCAGAGCAATAAAGTAAAACAAATGCGGAAACAAAACACAGAAGATACACAATACAAGAGAGAAACAGATTCACGTGGTTCACCCAGTGTGGGCTACGTCCACAAGAGAAATTTCCAGGTCCTTCCTTTATTATTATTCAAAAAATGAAGGGATACAACCTACAACAAAACTTGCTGTAACTTCCTCTTCTTTCTCTCACAGTATCCTATCTCAGAATACAATACTCGCCATCATACATAGCCGCAATACATTTCCCTCATAAAAGAGGGTTTCATTCTAGGGAAAAAAAACCTAACATAATTTCTACCGTTAGATCTGCGACCTTATAAGGAACGGTCCAGATTTACAATGAAATTACAATATACTTTTACAAGGAAAATTTTCCTTCGGGGGATTCACCCCCCGAAACCCCTTCGGGGGACGCTACCCTAGAACCCCCCAGCCGGGGGGATAGCCCCCCCGAACTCCGCAGAGGGGGTACCCCTCCTCTGCACTCCCCCGCGTTAAAGAGTGTACATACTTCCGGGGTGTAAAGTCTTCATGGGGTATAAACATGGCTGAAAGCAAGGACCTCTGAATCAGGAAGATAATCAGGCTCCACAACCAACACATCATTCTCATAATTTGAAAATTAATACCAATGATATTTTAAACCATATCCAAAAAAATATAATATCCAAAAATATCCAAAAATAGTGTGCTGTCCAAAAACTTCAGTAGTCAATTGTTCTCAACAATCAATAAATAAATACACTCAAAAGCCATATTTGCTAGTTTGGGAGGCAATTTTCCCTTTGTTGCTGCTGTCTCCCTTTGATTTCTTTAAATTAGCCTTAGGTTGTGTGGATCCTTTAGGCCTGATCTCACTGATAACATGAGAGCAATCATCTCTCAAGTGCATGTGTGATGAAATGGATTTGGTGGAATCACTTGAGGGAGAGGAGGGGGAAGCAAAAAATTTTCCTTTATCAGGTGCATGATGAGCTTCAGTTTTTAGTCTCTTGCTTGCGTGGGAAGACTATATAGGTGAGTGTGCAGGGGTAGCTTGGAAAATTGGGTTAACAGGTGGAGGAGGAGCAGGTAGAGACAAATTGGGCCAGCCACGATGTTGAGAGACTATTGAATGAACAATCTCTTGCCATCCATCATTTTTGGGGACTTCAGGTTGTAATGAGACATGAGGGGGAACTAGGATGCCAGGGACATGTTGGGGTTGGAAGGGAGGCCTTTCTAGCTAAGGTTGGACTACCCCTTGTCCAATCCAGTTGAAAAACCCAGCTTGGAAAAGCTAGTTCAACTCTTGTTGATCTGCGTCAAAATGTATCTAAACCTTGGCCTTCTAGGGCCCTTGTTCCAATTTCCTTTTCCCTCGTTATTCCATCCATGGCTCCCTCTGCTGAAGAAGCTCATTCCTGTATGTAACGTTTATTAGCAACTAGTTTCTTCAACAAACCATACATTCCATATCTTTAAATATGAAACAAAGTTTGGCTCAACAACACATCAAACTCATGCAATCCAATCCATAAAAATCATTTAACACTTGTAATGAGAAAGGGGTGAATAAGGGTTCTAGGATATATGAGGGGTTGTATTGAGCGAAAAGTGATAAAATGAAAGGGGGTAGATCATGATTACTGCTCAATAAATCATCAACAATCAACTGTATTGTAATAGCACAAACATATAAACTGTAACTCATCTATGTTTCATCCTTCAATTGCTATAATACAAAGTTTTCATTTAATCATAATTTAATTTTAAGAACATGGCATGCAAAGTGAACCTGAGAATGTGAGGGGGTTTATAATGTGCATAAAAGTGATAGAATAGCAAGGAAATTAACAAATACTATTCATAAAAATAAATAAGTAATAAATAATCATAACTCTGTACAAAAATTAATCCAAAAATACCAACACCATACCAACAATTTCTGTGTATCAAACTGTTCGCTGTTCCAACATTTAAATTTCCCAAAATTTCTCAATTCTATGCAATCATACTCATAATCGAAACAACCTTCCATTTCAATAGCCCTGTTAAGAAAATGTTGATCTTTTATTTCTTTGCCTTCCCTTTGAAAAAAAACACACAACAATATGTTCAACCTCTATCCTATAATGCATCACCATAATAAAAACATCCAATGTTTTCCAATTTAAAATCGTTGCCCAATTAAAATATGCATAGGTCCCTTTTTAAATACGAATAGACTTTCGAAACATGCCCGATTACACACAGTCTTCTTCATGTCAACCAATGAGATTTTGCAATGAAACCACAGTCAACATAAACCTGAGCCTCATCACTGTCGATATAACCATTTATAATATGCAGGATGATTCAATAATATATGCAAGCTGAACATAACCAATTACACACAGTAACCATTTCCACAAATAGCTATAACCCTGATCGAGCTTAGCAAAACCATATGCGCTTCCGATTTTCAATTTAGACCACGCTGTAAGAACACAATGAATGGAGTCATAACGAAAAGATAACAACCCTCGATGGTATATAATTACTCGTTCCCAATTTTCAACTCTTCAACCAATTTGATCATAGAAAGACGAGATAGGGACTCAACGAAAAAAAATCCATCACCATTCCACTGATAAACCAAATTTGACGACCAAGAAGATACCCGAAGGAGCAAGAACAACTGGAGATTAAAATCGTGCTCTGTCAGAAACCAATACAAGGAGACAATCAAGAGCGTGCTTATTTAACAATAGCACAAAGAAATGGAGGTATTTAGAGACATATCACCCACAGGTAAAATGCCTTTCGATACAGACACAATAGTAAGCCACAGGGTCTCCTTATTACTCCCATCCTGGGTAATGGAACCAAAATTTAGCCATAGAGGAAAGCAACGATGGTTAGGGTAGAAAAAGCCAGTGCACATAGCACATTTTGTGCTTGCATATGAGAGTCTAAGTTAACTGAACTGTGACATTTATTCAAAGAACACACATAGATATAACCTCTATGTTCACTTCCTTAAGATCCAAACCATTTGACAACAATATCAGTGAGGACACATAACGACGAGGCATAACTTATATCACCCCACAACCATACAATAATCATTAACATTATGGCCACCCTAAGACTAGACCTTGGGGTATTTTGGTGAAAGGACAATGAGAATGAGCCCATGACCATGAATCTGGTCTGAAGAAAATACACAATGATCGAATGGAAATCTGAATGCAACTGGATAGGGTTACACTCATGACTGTGAGGGAACAACTGGAAATAATACATAGAGAGAAACCCTCCACCATCAATACAGAGCGATAATACCACATTCACTTAATATCCATAGAGACCCATCACGATTTGAAACCGATAGAGCCACGAGTGAATGCAAAACTTAAACAAAAACCAATTCTTTTGCTTGTATTCTGAAACCATTACAGTCATCACAGAGTGAAATATCACATATTTACACAGTTGAAATTCTTAGGAGCACACAAACCCAAGCATTACTGAGCCATTGTTTTTTCATACACAAAGCATAATTCATGGATGGAGTGAAAAAGAACCATACCTATAATGAAGAGATTAAAAGGGCGATATGGTCGAGCTTTCTTCTTCCAAAGAGCCTTAAATGCAGAGCTTAACCACCAACAGACCGAAATGCAACAAGGAACACTACTAGGGTGACGACCGATGGGGGGAGTATGGAGTGACATGCATTTACTGCACGTCGCTTCCATCTCCTATCCTATTCAATTCCGAAGTACAAGACAACCAAACATCCACCATATCATTTAATCATGTATTCAATGCCCAAATAATTGAAATCTACAACGATATTCCTTGCCCAATGCACCACCCAAACATCACACGCTAACCGTTGCCAAGTCTTTATGCTATATAATATGTATTGGAATGTTATATGCGCCCAAAATAAATCAAATGAAAATCGCATAGCCACTAACCAACCATATAATAGTTAGGACTAACACTAACATCTTTTACTTTTCCATTTTCATATAATCCTTAACATAGCTCAAACATAGATCCATTCCCTTTTGGATTTTTTCATAATTTTTCTTTCTTTGTTTTGGTTATGTTATCACTAACATATTTCTTGTATATATGTGGTCAGGTAGTCGATCATGATGAATTGTGACATGGTTAAATCATAGCAACTGTAAATACATGTCCATCATAACATAAAAATAATGTTTTGAATTGCAGAAACATCCCATAAAATGCATCATCCACCTGTTACTATGTCAAAAAGAAACCAAGACTGCATTGTCAACCATGTAGGACTATGTAAGTAGCGTCAAAACATCATCAAAAAAATGTGTGATATATCTATCTTTGAGCCTCTAGTCTACAAGGGGGTCCCACCTACTAGTATTGTATTATTAACATTGTTTAAATAATAGGGCTTTAGAAATACTTTGTGGGCGAAATTCCTCATTACGATTTTAATCGTCGACAACTACCAAGCACATTTTCTGGGAATGTAGAGTTTCCCAAGTGTTTTGGGAATGTATTTCCTCTCAATATGCCATTCTTGTTATCAATTGTCTTCATTGGAAAGGAACCATTTTAGGAGACCAATGGATTACAAAAGGCACGCAAATGCATATCAAACAATATGAGCTTGATTCAAATTTCATTTTTATGGAAAAGTTTTGATGTCGTATTATTCAAAGGAAGAACTCTGTTTTTAATGGGATAATTTCAATACTCATAGGAAGAAATCTCTTGTGAAGGAAATTTCCATGTTAACGTGTTGTATCTAAGGAAAAATATTGTCAGATAACTCAAATTTACAAGTGAATCTGGAATATGGTTACATGATTTTCTCTTCAAGGAACAATATTATGAGATGGCACAAATTAAGGAGTGAATCTAGGATAGGGTTACAAGAGATAAAATGGGGGTTTTACAAGTATGGGATAAAAGTGGACTAAGGAGGAACAAAATCATAAGACTAATAATATCAACACACTAGCTAACAATATTGACCACAATACCTACCAAAGATAAGAGAAATGGTTAATTGCATAAGGTGTGAAGGCTACCCAAATTTAGGTAACACTAGCTTTATAGATCTAGTCTAGTTGACAATGTTGCAATAAGATAAGTGTTACAAAGAAATAAGTCCTAAATGCAAAGTGATATTGGGTTGTTATAGATGGAAAGAAATGGGAACATTTCCACTAAATTTGGACAATAGTTTAAGAGGCATCTTCGAGGAGGAAAAGGTGCACCCTTCAGCTTGGAAGAGATAACCTACATGAGAGTGGTTATTTAGAGGAGATAATTTTCAAATTGAAGAACCAATATTTTCCTCTCTTTTTATCATTATAACTGAATACCTTACAAATATTATCCTAGGGAAAATCAACATACCCCCATTCCTTGCTCAATAATCCAAAAATCATCACTACTGACATTCTGGAAATAATTTAAAACACAGAGCTTTTTCATAGGTAGGTTTCTCAGTTTCATCAGTAGAGATGCATGGGTAAAATATTTAATATAAAAAGAATGGGATAACTGTATTAACAAAATAAATTGGAGATATTCAAATCCTTAACTTGACAGAAGTCATTAGGCCAATCTGGAAAAACCTGAAGATACGATATATTTTCTCAAGAAGATGGTTCAAAATCCAAGTAAATACTAGGGAAGGGAGTGTAAATATGGGTATAGGAATAAAAAAGAATACATGGATAGATATATGTACCAAATCTCACTATAAAAATATCTTGGAAATCATGTGAGCAACTTATGATGAGACAAAGCTAATTGGGACAATTTACATGGATCTATAAATGATAGAATTATACTACTTTTACAATGGTGAATTTTGGACCATATGAGAAATAAACAAAAATCTTAGATAAAAGAATAACAACTGTGGCACTAACAAAATTACTCACCCTAGGCCTTATGATATTATATTTGGAGGGTAATCTACTATGGGGAATTTGCATTGAAATAGTGACTTAGGAGACAAAGTCAGATTGTCATAACATATCTTAGATCAGAGTCTCCCTAAGCCTTTTAATAGCTAAAATCATGTTGGAAAATGCATCTTTGAGGTGTCGGTTATGGAAATAGTTTCTACGACGATGCCTTTCTATATTTCAAAATGGGGTAATGAAGGAAGACATTGAGAACCTCTTCTTCAAATACCACTACCATTTGTCAAAAAATGCCTCTGGATACCTAAAATATGTTCATACAAAATGGTGGATAACAAGTTGAACATTTTATCTTCACATAGCTAAGTTGAATCCATGGAACAAAGATGTATCCAATCTAAGTCCAGGTCAATAGGGGCAATTATTTTATACCAACTCTCACTATACTACTAGATTAAAAATCACATGAGCAACTTATGGCAAGACAAAACTAATTGGGACAATTTACATGGCTCTATAAATGATAGAATCACACTAATTTTACATTTTTGGTATGTATTCATTACTGGTTATACTAAATACAAGATTTGAAACATTATCTAATCCGTGTATAAGGGTAGAAATGGAGAGAAACTTTGTTAATAATATAACCAACCCATACATGTCATTCTAATAAACTTTTGATTGTGATATGATAATCATGTTTATGAAAATGGAATACTTTCCCTAGAAAACCATAAAGAAAAAGTAAGAAACTATGAAGACTTGAACATAATCACATAATAGATTAATAATGAAATCCTACATGCCAAGTTGGTGAAAAGGTAGAATGTTGAGCCAAGGCCATGTGAGTTTCATTCACACAAACAATGGTAACAAGCATCAAATGGTGCTAAGCATGCAAGTTTAGGCCACATCATAGTTTTGTTGATGGACATGCCCTTAAGATCTTAGTAAGAAGCATTTATTACTAACAGGCATTGTCTTCTATGGATACGTCAAGTTTTAGTTACAAAGTGAAAGGATACCAATACATTTGATTTGCTTCCTTTTGAAAGGATACCAATACCAAAGAACACCACTAATTAGTAATTATCATGCACTCAACTCCAATAACCCTGCAAATAGAATTGTTTTTATAAAGACAAAGAGAAGCGCAAGTGCAAATGACAACTCAAAGAATGTGTTGTCAACAACTATACAATACATGTTATGCCCCTGATGATAACTCACAAATGAACATGATAAAACATATTTTCCATTACTTACAACTACAATAAATAGTTGCTCAAAGAAATTTGAAGGTGCAATTTCATCTGAATAACTTATTGTTCTTTCACTGTAATAGAAAATTGATTTCAAAAGCATGCAATGAAAATAAAATTAAAGAAATACAATTAAAATTTGAAATCTTGCAAGAATAAATAAATAGTTAAAATTTCAAATTTGGGCAAATTGATTATCGAATTGAAATATATACATAAGGATATCCAGATGCTACTAAAGATTCAAGACTCATGTTATTGCATTGTATTGCCAATACCTTCCAAACGATGTGAATAAACTGTGCTCAATGGTTCTCGTTTCCTCCAAGAAATCGTATGTGATTTATACTAGATGGGATGGTGCAATCGCTACCAGAAATCCCCTTATTTTTTGGAAATTAGGCATACACAAGAGTGTAGTTTACTATAAAATGAAATTGGGGTGAATTAAACCATTAACCTTGATTTATACCAAATGGGAGGGTGTAGTTGCTACTAGGAATTTCCATATTTCTGGAAATTGGGCGAATGGAAGCTTGCGACTCCAAATTTCAGGGGCGATATATATATATATATATATATATATATATATATATATATATATATATATATATATATATTTTCTCTCTCCGTCATAAAAACTTGGGTAACCCTCTATACTATTTTTCTTTTAAAATAAATTAGGGGTGAATTATAAAAGTTTTAAAAAACCACTACAATACAAAAAAATCGCCTAATAAAAATTTGGGAACCCCTTAATTTCTCCCATGGGTGAAGTTTCACCCCTAAAATATTCCTTGGACACTTTGACAAACCAACTCAAACAAAGAGATTCCAAGGTACCAAAAATAGAAGATCAGGTGAAGAGCAAATAATTATGTTTGGCACAAATCAATGCTGCTAAAGAGGAAGCTCAAAAGGAAGCAAATCAAATGAAGGCAAGGGTGACATGGAGACCAACTATGAAAGGAGTTAAACATATCACTTGGGACGATATATATAACATTTTTTTTAAGAATTGGTTTTATTTTACCATGGTGCAGGATGATCTTGATCTAATCACTGTAGTCTTCAAAGACATAAAAGGAACAACAAATGAGTTGGAGAATAAACATGATTTTGCAGCTGGTATAATAAATTTATTGAACATCATAACTAAAGAGGAGTTGAAGTATTTGCAAGTTAATGACATAACTAGCATTGTAATGGATGTTATAAGAGTCATTACAAAAAGGATATTGCTGCAAAATGTAGAAACCAAGGGCCATGAGCTTATGAGGGGAATATCTATTTTTAAGAATATTTTTAGTGATGTCATCAAGAATGGATTACCGTTATTCTGGAATGAAAATGGGTATTTGTACCCAATGAAAAATTATCAAAATATATTAGAAGACAAAAGGAACAATGTCAACAAGTTCGAAAATCTTGATGGCACTTTGAAGGGGCAAGATGCAGTAGAATTGTTGGCAGGGGGTTTTGAGTTGCACAATCTGAAAATGATTTTAAGAAATTAACTCCCCTAGTTTATGAGAAATACACTAATTTGGATGAGGTAGTAAGAAAATTGAATGATCATAAGTATCCAATGGGAAAATATTAGAAAATAATGTGTCAATTTGCTAAATTACCATGGGGAAGACAAGGCAAATCAAGTGGCACCTACCCAACTTTCTAAGGGAAGATTTTACTGAGTAATTTTTCATGTACATTAATTTTTACCAAGGTAAAAACCTTTCAAAAATAAATAAGTAGTAATACATTTCAAGAAGTTATTTTTCGTACAATTGTATCTATAAAGGATAAACAAGACACATTATTGACGGGTCAACAAATTTAGGAATCAGAGTGTAACTTGTTCTCAGGATTTCTAGATCAACATAGCTCACAGAGGAAGAGATAGATTATGAGAAAAGGATAGAGGGCTTGTAGATATTCATTCACCATGGTTGTATCAGTTTGTATTATTGTATTGTACTCCATTGTATTCTCCATGTAAAGTAAAACCTATTCTTCAGACACCGTAGATTTGATTTGCTCATTAATAGAAGCCTTATGCATGAATTTGCATCATATTTATTGTAAATGTATGGTGTTTTTCATGTGATTGGAATTGAATTCATAATAAGTGACCAATTTATTTCCCTTTTATATTTGATATGACTGGATGGATGCAAAAATATTATGATATCGTTGAATATATTAAGCATGAAGTTGTCCTAAGTGTTTTATGAAGTTGTAACATGAATACCTTGTATGTTATATTGTATTGTTCTTATGATTCCATCCATATATCCCATTTAAATTCCATATGTCTGATACATATGGGAATTGCAAGTGTGTTAAGACCTAGGTGTTCATTTTCATCATGCCCTGGTTTCATGCATTTTTAAGAATTTTCCCCTTTATGCATTTTTTTGCATTTACAAAGAATTTTTTAACCTTTATGCAAATTAGAGGGTTTTTGGTTTGAAAATGAAAAACCAAAGGTATGAATAGATGTAAAATTATAAAATAAAAACTCCAAAAATTTAACCACTCAATTTGGAGGTCCCTAGGCGTGCATTTTATAGTAATCTAGTTTTACCCTCCATTTTACAAAAGGTCTTGAATTTGGGTTTTAGGTAGAAGTCCCTTTTCATTTGAAAAGGAACTCTAGATGATATATATAGATTTATAATGTTAATAACTTCACCCAAAAACTTAGATCACTAAATTTCGAGCTATATAGAAGCATGGGCGTGCATTTCCATTAGAGCACTTTCTACTAATTTGGTCTCTCAATTTACAAGGTAGATTTTTCCTCTTTTACACAACAACCACTTTTATGTTCACAAACAAAAAACTAAAAATTTAGATAGGTGTAAAAGTATCTAAGACACCCTCAAAAACTTGAATCACTCAAATTGCAGGTGTCGTAAGACCTAGGAGTGCATTTTTCATCATGCCCCGGTTTCATGCATTTTTAAGGATTTTTTCCTTTGTGTATTTTTTTTTGCATTTACAATAGAGTTATGTCTTTAGACAAATTATGAACATATGAATGGTGTTCTTAGGAAGATGAATGAAAATGGATGTTGATCCATTGCATAAGATGGATGTTAACACTATAAATTCAACCAAACTCTATTTAATGATTCTTATTTTTTTATATTTAACATTCATTTTAATATCTCATGCTTCTCATATAATAAGGCAACATTTTAATATGTCATGCTTATTTTATTGTGGTAGGGTGATCGTCGGAAGGCACCAACCTTGGAGCAGGTAAATGATTAACAATATCCATATCCATTTAAAGTGAAATTTATTATTGTTTTTATAATTGAATTAACTTGTTTTTTTTGTTGATATATGTAGTTGTCGACACCTGATGTACTTGCCAATGTGGGAACGATGACAAATTGTTTGAATTGAACCCAATTGAGAAAATTAAAAGGGATGTGAGAAAAAAAATAGCGAACTTAGTGAATTGTGTATGTGTGAACCAACGCAGGAGAACACACAAATATGTAGAGTTTTAATGGATGAAATAAAACGATCCACGATAAGTGCCATATTTTAAAAAGGTTATTTATCACATATGTTCATTTATGAATTTTTTTCTACTTTTATATGATTTGAATAAAAAAAAAGTTTCATTTTTATAGGATTTATTCAGAAAAATTTAGCGTCTTGCTCTCGAGGATGGTGTTGGTAGAAGCGATGTTAAAACAACACAACATCCTACCATGAGCCAATACCCATAAGGATATTTAGCTCTCCGCCTGTGGCTGAAAACCTTGTAACTGAGATGACTTAACCTTCTGAGACCCATGACACACCCTCAACGTAGTGCACGCCATACCAAGCACATGATGGTGGAGATGATGTAATTGGTGATTCTAAAAATTGATTTCCTGGATCGTGACATGTTACCAACAAGGGAACACCACCAATTACCTTTTTCATGGACGATAACATTGTTCCTATCAAGATACAAAAAATCCTAGGTATTTATGAATGTCATAATTATTTCCTATTATATAATTGAAACATACGTCTCTACGATTATTTTAAATTAATGATCATATTGTTCTACAAGAAACAACATATTTTTTAAGCATATGAATGACAAGTCCTTAGATATTTTTGAGCCCACCATACGCACACGATGGAATGATCAGAATCCCAGTTTGAAAAAAGATCTTATTGACCACTTGTTTGACTTGTTTGGTGATTCATTCAACAAAATTGGAGTCACCTCATTGGCCGATACATATTTGAAATATGTGAGGGACCAATATAGGGTTCATTTTCAAATAAACACTAGGTATGAGCATCATCCGATGATTCCTGAGAGTGAGTGGGAGAATCTATCAGAGGATGCAAAGGAGAAGACATTGATAAAATAAGGAAAGACACCACTTGGACCAGGAAGGTATATCATATTTTGAATTTAATATGTTGAATTTTCATTAGTTCTATATAAAAATCACCATATACAACCTATTGGAAACTTTTTGTAGGCTCCTAGATACGTTAAAAGAAACCAAGGAAAGACTAGAAAAACAAGGGCATCACAAACTTGGCCAAGGTGGTTACGTGAAACTAAAAGAACAAATTGTAAGTACCAAATAATTAAACCATATCATTTCTACCATCATGCAACTTTTATTTAATTGCATCCAATAAGCCAAATTTGAGATCTTGTGCAATGAAGGGGGCTCAATTCAAAACTGTGACCACAGAAGAAGACCTTCAACTCAATTTCAAGTCGTGGTTGAATGCCGAAAAAGAATGGGGAAAACATAATATTACTCTTTGAATGACATCGTAAGTAAAATCAATAGAATTTAATTGTTCATTACTTGATTTATTTAATTATTAGTCAGTCATATAAACTTTTATTCTCTAATGATTTCTGAAGGTCTTCGCAATGAAAATGCAACTAACAACTAGCCTATGTGTGATGTGGTTGTACAATATCCTGCCTCATCGAGCTCATGGATGCAAGTAGTTAGTACTCATTTTTCCATTTTAGTTAGTGTGTGTGCACAATTGCCAAACATTCATGCATATTTCAACCCTTTACTAAATTCTTAGCACAAATCACCCTAATATATAGTCTTTAGGGTTTACAACAGATCCATATTCATGTAACTTGTAACTTGTAAATTACCAACACCATACATGGATTTTTCTTCCTAGGGCGTGCATTTCTCATCATGCCCTATTTTCATGCATTTTTTTGCATTTACAAGGCAAATTTTAGCCTTTATGCACAATAGAGG
>ML781614.1:269053-279417 GCA_009831015.1 Picea engelmannii | reverse complement strand
GCGCGGGTTATAAACATTAACCCCGGTTTTAACACATAAACTTTTGTATGTGCGCGCGGGAGTCGGTTTACACGGTTCAAACGGTTAAACCACCTTTTTTCCAACGCGCGAGGTCACATGGCCATATGCCCAAGTGTCGAGGCGGTTAGGGGCTGGAGGCGCCTTAACCGTCCTATGGTTTGCACTGTTGTCACAGTTGCGCCCGGTGCTGGGTTTTTACGCTTAAAAGAGCGTGTGAGCCAGGTTTGTTGAAGGGAGGGTGCGAATTGTAGAACCAGAGACAACAAGCTTGAAGAGGGAGACTTCCAGGAGGCCTAACTTCTTCATTTTTCGACCGATTGAGGTGTCGAAAGAGCCCAGACAGGGGTTTTGGGACGCTGGGAAGCCATTGGTGCAGTCGGTTGGTCAGTTTGAGCATTGTAAGACATGTTTTTGATCACTTTTTTAGAAATTAATAATAATAATCCATTGGAAGTTGGACCAGGAGATGTAGCCCATAAGAGGGGTGAACTCCTTTATCAATTTCTATGCACATGTGTTTATGTTCAATGTTTATGCTGTTGTCTAAGTGTATTTTGCATAAGTAATCCTTAATTTATGTGTTGCAAATTGATCCTGTTGCTTTAAACACATAACATTTAACTTGCAATAAATTATTCAAGTTTTTCAAGTCTTCTTCAATTTTAGATCACCATGAGAGATGAATAGTGTATATGATCCATCTTTTCATTTATGATTTTTGTTGACTAATAACTGGTCAAACTTTGAATTTGACCCAAAATATCAACCTTGACATTTTTTCCTTCTGACAGTGCCAAGAGGTGCACTGGACTAAGGCGCACTATAATATCTTCTCCTTGAGTAAGGTGTTCCATCATAAGGTGTTGGGCAAGAGTTTTAGGGTTTTGTAACTGCACCTGCTAGTAACCCTAGTGGCATTGCTTCAGTAACTGCACTTGCTAGAAACCCTAGTGGCAGTTCTTCAGTGAGATTGATAACCTTATGGATTAGCTTCCTTCCAGTGGTTAGAATGAATGAAGGAGGTGTGGGCCCATAACCTGTTAGAAAAGTGGGTGTTCTTGTTTAATAGACAATATAGCAATATTGTCACCTAACCATAGGCACGAGTTCCACCCCTGAGCACCTTGAACTTGACAGAGAGATGAATTCTGGTAGAAAATCAATATCCAACCAAGGCTAATGAACCAAGCAAGGATAACCAAGACCAATCATAAATTCCAACCCAGAAAGACCAAAATTACAGGTTGTAGTAACTGCAGTTGCAATTGCTCTCCAGACTTGTGCACTACTAAATTTCTGCAGTTGTGAGTTGTGTGTGCCAAATGAGCTCTGGCGCCCTATATTTATACTTCTCTTTTTAGGCTGTCTGGGCCAAATTCTCTTTATGGAGGCTAAAGACTCAATATAAAATATTCTCTTTAGCCGACTTCTCTTCTAGGGTTATGTCCAAGTCTTTTAGGGTTCTTCTTGCTTCATGGAATATTCTAATCAACAGTTTCCACCTCTAATTGTATTGTATTCATTGACTTTTATCATTTTCAAGGTGATTCGTTCATAACATTTGGTATCAGAGCTTCAATCATAAGGTTTTGTTGCTTCAAGCGAGTTATCTTGGAATTTTTTTCATAACTCTTTTCCGGGAAACTTCAAATAACAAACTTTGTAGGTTACTCAGGCGATATATCATAGTATGTTTGGTAAAATTTTCAGGTTTTGGTTCATTATACTTTATGATATATATCCTATGAAAGATAGGGATTTTTTGACTCATTTTGAAATCTGTTTTAAATGAGTCATCTTGGAATTTTTGCTATAACTATATTTCTAGTTAGTTTCAAAATAGTGAAATTTTATAGAGATTGAGAAGAAATGTTATAGTGTAGGTGGTCAAAATTTCAGGTTCTTTTTTTCTATACTTTTGTAGATATAGTCCATGGGAGACAAGGTTTGTGACTAATTTTGAAATCAATTATCTTGGCATTTTCACTGTAATTTTTTTTAGTGAAGTTTCAAACTCTAAAATTTTCAGAATCCCGAGTTAACAAAGTGATGTACATGTGGAATTTTTTTCCAGATTTTGAATCATTACATTTTATGATATATTTCTTGTGGAAGTTAGGGTTTTTACACAAGTTATTTTTTCTAGTGATTTTAAGAACTTTTTCCATGGTTAACAAGCTCATTTTTAATTTTTTTAGAGACTTGTTCCAGTGTCTTTAAATAACACATGGTCTATCATTAATTGGGTAAAACTATGGTCGGGTAATAATAGATGAAGGAAATACACATGGTTTCACGTGGTTGGAAACACATTGTTTTACATGGTTGGAAACCCCTATAACCCCTGCCAGTACCCTTTTGAGTAGTACCACATTATAAAGTACTTGTAGACAAAATATCACTTCCAAGTACCTTTGGGTATATAGGAAGTCCCCTAGGTATACCTGAAACTAGCCTTAGATACAAAATTTGACCATCTTGTTGTTATAGTACATGAGAACAACACTTGGGGAGACCACTCTTAAGTACCTGGGTAGTCGGGTAGTACGACTAAGGGAATTATTGTGCCTCCTTAGTTAGTTGTTGATGTGTTTTCACCCATCAAATATAGAGAAAATGTTGTTTTGGTCGAATTTGAAAAGTTCTAAATAATATTCAACTGTTGATCGTGAAGACCTAACAAGTTTCCAATCAGTTTCAATTCTCCATTTTTTCATAATTAAAGGTTAACAAGATGGTTTCTCTTTGAAACAAAAGAGAAGAAAATAAAAATATACTAAAGGAAGGAAATTTCTTATGTCTATCTTCTCACTAAATAGCCCTTTGTCTCAAATTTGTTCATCACTTTATGAAATCCAAAAAAGACCTCATATGCCCAAGATATGCCATTTTTCTCCCACATTTTGTTGCCCCATACTTATCCATTTTTCATTTTCCTTATCCTCCACTCTCCATACTTAGTCATTCTTTATCATTTCCCTTCCTCTTTTCTTTCTCTATACTTCCTTCCTCTCTACTCTCCACCACTTCCATACTTAGTCATTTTCACTACAACCCATACTGCTCTATACTACTCCCCATACTCCATACTTAGGCATTTTAACATTCGACCATTTCCATACTTAACCATTTCCATTTTACTTTTCCTATTTCCTTTTTCCATTTTTCATACCTTTTCCCTTTTCCATATTTCATTTCCATTTCCTTACTTTCACGTAACCATACTAATTACCTCTATAACACTTAGTCATTTTTCATGATTTACCACATTTTACTCTTTTCTACACTGAGTATTCCATTGCAAATGCGAGACAACCAACTTCTCCACTTATAGTTTTTCCCATGTCTTGGGTCCTACAAACCGCAATCCCATGACACTCAATTTTCACCTCTATCTTCCATGTTACCCAAATTTCACCTTTCATGACTTAATCATTTAACTGGGTTTTACACTTTGTTTTTAATGAGTCCTATACTTAGTTGATTTTTGAATGCATTGTGGGAGTCACGTCGTGGGAGAAAAAACTACTCCTATCCTGTAAATACCTCATGTATTGTTGTGTCCCACATCCACATCCTTTCGTCATACTTATTATTTTTACCGAGTTTTATCTTCTCACCTACCTCCTTTACCTCCGCATTCCCATAACTCCACAAACACTTCATTTAATTTTTTAATAGTATTTCTTATCCTAAGTTTCTTCCCCCTTTTAGTGGACCTACCATATCCAAACATGTGGAAATGAAATATACCTACCCTCGAGTGACACATGCACATACATAGATGACTGGATAGTGACATGGCAAGTGACTGGGCGACCAAAATATTACCAAGGAATGAATTTTTCTAAGGCAAGAGAGCTACACTAAGGCTTCCATTAGTTCCTCTATTTCACACATAAATGGTAAGGGAGGCATATGCATTATAAACACCAAGTTTTTCCCTTCCCAAATGAATGTGGTACCAATAGAGGCGAAATCAGATCAAGGGACAAAATTTACCCACAAACCAGATCAACGGTTCCTAAGCAACGAACTTCCTCAGCTCATATCTTGAGTTTTCCGTGTACATTTTGGGAAAATGAGAACTCATTGGAAAGGTATTTTGACAAAGAGTACAACAAGACATGTTTTAATGGATGAATTTGGCCAATATATGTCTAGTAATTAAAATAACAATCAACTCTCTTGTCATGGTCTCCTTGGAAATATATTTAGATCCTCAAATTAACAAGGCTATAAGTTGAGCTCTAGACCTCCAAATTTCGCTCAAGATGGCAAATAGGATAGCTGGAATAATGAATATTATTTCTAGAATGATTTCCATGGCTGAGAAGTCACTTATCATGCTCATAAAATTAAAAGGTCAATGTTTTTCAGGAAATCATCTTTAAATTTTGGAATTAAAATTCATTAAATAAATTTTATAATAAGGTGAAGTGGGTCCCACTTGGAGACACAAATTTCAATAACCCAATTCATTAATACATATTTAATCAAGCATTTATTTAAAGGATCTACTCTTTATTCCAAAAATAATAAGCACGTGGGAAAATTCTAAAAGAACATAAACCCTAACTGTTAGGGCAAAGCATTTCAAAGAAACATTGGGAGAAGATTTAAAAAGAGGTGAGCAACATCAAATAAATGGTTAGATTATGAGAATAGTATTTTTTCAGCCTTCAATACACAACTAAATTTATCATCTTCAAATACAAATCTCCATTTTCTTTCTTCTTCTTCTTTGGTACACGATTTCTCTCAGGGATTTATGTTTGTATGTCTGAGATTGAGCATAAGGCTGAGTTGTTGAGTATTTGTATTTTATTATTCTAGGTCTCTACCTAAAACATGAATAGGAGTATTTTACAACCATATATATGACTAATAATGTAAGCCATGGTTGTCTAATTTATTCATGGAGGTTTAGTTCTTGCATTTGACATGATTTATTTCTGAGCATTAGTCAGTCGGTTTACTAAAATGCTTTGTAATGAAAAATATATTTTATGTATTAAAATCCCCAAAGAACAATTTCAAGCATAAATTTAATGATTTATCATATTTGAGATTTCTAGGTATGATATTTTTGGAGTGTTCTCATCATATTATTTTTTAGTTTTAAATTCCATACTCATTTAAAGTTTTCTCAAGTGATCAACCCCACTTCACTCCTCTTTTTCTTATGATAAAATATTGTTGTATATTCTGCTTGCATATATTTTAGAGGGATGCTACACTACTTCTTGTGAATTGAAATATGACAGAGGTACATCAGTTTGTCAACGCAATTCTGTCGGCCCTCTGATGACACATGGTTACCAGTTTTTTCGGTGTATATTGATCAGATATATGAAGAACATATTTTTGTCGAATATCTGATGAACCCATGCATCAGAAGTCCGACGTAACCAAACTTTGAATATTCGACAGAGAAACAAGATATCCGACATAGGTATGTCAGAATGTGCATCAGATATAAGAGGATCATATACATCGAATATCTGATAGACAAATAATATATCTGATGGAGGTGCCATACCTCCAACAAATATAGCTGTCGAATGGTTTGTTGGATATCTGATGAATATGTATGTCGAATACCCAACATCCAAATAGTATATTCGACAGAGGTGCCATACATCCGATGGATATTTTTTTCATATGGTTCATCAAATATAGGATGAATATATTCTTTGAATATCCAATAGAAAAACAATGTATCTGATAGAGGTGCCATACCTTTGTTGGATATGTCTGTCGGATGGTTCATTGGATATCCGACAAACCTCTGTATATTAAAAAAAAATAATGAAATTAACGAGAGAATATGGTAGCAGAGAATAAAGGTGTAGAACCTATACCTAAAAAGTATAATTGGGAGGATTTTAATTGAGAATCACATAAGAGTAATGGACTAATCCACAAAATAGAATAATGTTGCATAGACCAAGAAAATTGCATCGACCAAGGTAATGGATAGAGGAATTATGCACCTGTATATATTAAAAAAATAATAATGAGATTAATGGCATTGTCGGTGATCCACACCTAAGAATTGTCAGTGATCCACACCTAATGTACCCAATATGCGTGGTTTAGAGGAAAACCACAAACCTAGGAGAGTTCAAATTTATTAAACAACCATGAATATGAAAAATACCAAGTAAGCTAACATATGGCATACTCATTCATATTGGAAACAAAGATATAGCATAAGCCTTTTCCATTATCATCAAATAAGGAAATGACACATGGTAGTACAACCAGTAAGGAATGTGAGGTTGAGAAAGCCTATGTTTCAAAGTTATGATCAAAAGTGTGAGGTGAAATCATGTGTGTTATATGACTAAAAATATACAAGAGATAAACAATATGTATATACAAATATTTATACTGGAGTGTTGACACTTGATTACACAAACACTTAGTCTTCCATAATAGTTCTAGGTGTGTTTGAATTCCTGTCACTTTCAACATTCTTGGCTAAGGGCACATGCAAGGAACATTGACGATTGTGTGCATGAGGTTGTTGAGGCGTGTAAATGTATGTCATTGAAAGTTCCATGTACATGATGCACATTCCATACTTAGGAGGTTTCATAGTTGGTTGTGATGAGATCTACATGAAACCATCTATAACTACACTGAGATCACATGATTTTTCTAATTCTCAGTAGTGCACTCTCCATCCAAATCAAATTGGCATAGCATTTTACACATAATTAGATGAATTTTTACATTGTTTATGATAAAGACTTGCTCCAAAAAGAAGGAGATGGAAAACAATTTGAAAAGAGGAATTGAAGAGATCAAAGAAGGATTTGTCTATCTCAATGGGGAAATAGGAAAATTAGATGAAAAAATGACTCATATCACATAGATGGTGTAGATATGAAAAACCATCATCACAACATTGCAAAGTAGTATCTCCCATAGAAGTCTATTGATCCATTCCTATCAAAATTCTAGTATTACTTTGCCTTATTGGATTTTGGATCCTCTCTTAAAGCGTAGACCAAGGTGAAAATGTTGCACCATGATGGTCAAATGGATGTTCTCTCTGACTCAATGAGTGGTTGAGTCTGTGAAATTCCTATTATGAGGCACAACAATAGATAGATGAAGAAACATTTGCCTTCACAAAGTTATAAATGCATTGAGAATACTTGTACAATGGGATGAATTATGTGGGAACATGTGAACATATAGTGTTTATTTCCTTTTTGCAATGGTTGATTCCATTGAGAATCCAAAGGAATCGTAGAAGAAAGAAATAAATGTCATCATTCAAAACAAACTACATTGTATGATTTTACTAGAAATGAATAAAAGTGTAGTTGAAAGAGGGCACCACAAAAACAACAATCATTTATTGACAAGAAAACCAAGTCAACAATAAAGCTAGGATTATATTTCAAATGGCTAATGAGAGCTAAGCCACATAACTATAAACTCAAGTTCAATGTAAAACGACACAAACACACCATGTTCACAAAAAAAGTGTTTATATAGAATGAAAGATGCAACAAGACACATTGAATCCACCAATCAAATGATATGAAATAATGAATAATAACAAACAATATTCCTTGGCATCTAGTTTACACACAAGTAAATTTATTTCAAATTAAAAAAAAATGGTATCAAATGGTGTAATGCCAATCAACTAAAAAACAACCCACCATCAAAACACAAGACACATAATGCATCAATCAATAACCTATTCCAACAAACTAATATAGTCTATGCTATACAATAATTGATAAAGCAACTACCTCTACATAAGACATGATCACTTAGTTGTAGCAATAATAAGCATATAGTCAATAAATATGAATATGGATTGAAACCCCAATAAATAACTATAAAATACCAGAAATGACAGTTGCGACAAACACATTATACCTGGTCCTCCATCATAGAACCTGAAATAGAGTCAATTTAATAGAAGAGCATGTTTAGGTTGTTCATTGTCCAATCTTCTCCATTAAGTTGTTCCATGTCCAATCTTCACGAAGATTCATGTGCTACCCATGTTTTCTAGTCTCGCCTTGGTTTCTTTTAGTAGGTTCCCAGACACGTCAAAAACAACCAAAACAAGACTATAAAAACATGGGAAACAAAATCCTTGTTGGAAATGCGTTGTGGATCATGGAGGTGACATCCCTTCAGACCTAAATTTGTCAAATACAATAATAGGTTAAATGAATGAATAAAAAATAAACATCAATGAGATTGTATTTGACAAAGAGAATTAAACATTATATGATTGAATAATAATTAAATATGTACGATGCTTTAGAAATACTTAAGGGGAATACCTCATATTTGACAAAGCTCCTCTTGGTTTCAAGAATAATTTATTCTCTACTAAAACCTTTCACATTCACCAATAATTCAGAGCATTGATGCACATAACAATGTTGGGTATGCATGGAACCCTTCAAACCATTTATGGGAATCAATAAGTATACACCAACAAATAATATGAAATTGTAATAGGATGGAGAAGTAATTTATACTAGCTAGGCATGACATGTTCATTTTCCATTGAATACCAAATGTTTAGAACCCACAATATTCACAATCAATTCTAGGCATACATTCATTTGCAAATCAAAGAGTAAAAATATGTGCAAGGGTCTCAATAAATAGCAGGAAATCACTACCTCCTTCATGTCTAATTCTCATTCAAGAGCACTATCCAACCATTAAAAAAAAAACAAAAAACAAAAAAACATGCATGGGTCTAAACTCTAAATTACATATTTCCTCCATTCACCAAGCCATACAAATTGTTATTCAAGGCTTCAAATTATGGCTAACCTAAATATTTGACAAAGTAGCCATTGCATGCAAACATAATAACCTCATCATGGCATGCAACCAATTCTATCGAGAGCATAGTTATGCCATGATTTTTTTAAGTGAAACACAACCTATCATGTCCATAAACCAAGCTACTCATAGTTGAATCCTAATATCCTAAAGAGGATATATTACTAATATCCTCATTAGGATATTAGGAATATTAGTTATATATCCTCATTAGGATATTAGGATTCAACTATGAGTAGCTTGGTTTATGGACCGGATCATGGCATGCAACCAATTCTATCGAGAGCATAGTTATGCCATGATTTTTTTAAGTGAAACACAACCTATCATGTCCATAAACCAAGCTACTCATAGTTGAATCCTAATATCTTAATGAGGATATATTACTAATATCCTCATTAGGATATTAGTAATATATCCTAATGAGGATATATTACTAATATTGATCAGAGGATCAAATTTTGCTCAATTTTCAAAATGCTCGGAATGCGACGAAAATAGTGCCATTACGTCCGTCTCGTCTTCCTGATTCCGACGGTATATTTACTTTCTCAAACGGAGTCCGTATGGAGAAGATATCGCGATCTGTTCGCCAAGCCAAACATGCAAAATTTTTGGGCGCTGACTGTACCTGTCTGTACAGTCAGTACGGTGACGTGGCAAGGCCATACCATCCGTATGGTGACGTGGCAGGTGGATGATGTGGCACATTTTTATTGGTTGATGTTGGAAAATTGGATGTTGACACGTGTCCGTTTTGGGCGAATAATACGAGGACACGTGGCCCAACCCGAGGGTGCCACGTGTCGCTCATTCTTTGGTCATTATGTTTATATGTAAAAATTGTATTGGGAGTCCACGGGGTTAGACCCCTGGACCTCCCATAGCACAAACTTTGTAAAGCCTCCGCTAACCATTATGCCGTCCATTGTTCCTTGTCATATGGGTCGGCGCATTTATATTTAAGTTTGAAGGTTGTATCAAACGAAAAGGGGGACGGGTCGGGGCTAAGCCCCGAACCGCGGTCTCATTGTATACATATGACCCACATATATTATATGGCCCGATCGTTGGCGCACATTTCATTTCATTGCATTATATTTCAATGAATTGCAATATATTTCAATGTATTTTGTATATGAACCATGTGTTGGCGCGGGGTTTGAAACCAAGACCCATGTGTTAAGTATTGGTGCGCGGTTCAAACGGTTGGCACGGTTTAAACCAACTTAACCACCTTTATACTTTGCGCGCGGTCATATGCGCCATGTGCCCAAGAGCCGAGGCGGTTAGGGGCTGGCGCGCCCTTAACCGTCCTACGGTTTGTACCGGTGCACGGTTGTGTACGGGACTGAGTTTTTACACTTAAATAAGCGTGTGAGCCAGGTTTGCAAAGGCAAGGGTGCGATTTGTAGAACCAGAGACAACAAGCTTGAAGAGGGAGACTTCCAGGAGGCCTAACTTCTTCATTTTTCGACCGATTGAGGTGCCGAAAGAGCCCA
>ML781614.1:206615-221778 GCA_009831015.1 Picea engelmannii | reverse complement strand
AAAAATTAGTTTGATACAAACCACCTTTGGACACGCCCACAAGGTCATGGTCACATGAGATCTTAGCCCAGGGTCATATCTAGAAACAGAGCTAGCGGTCAATAGACAGAGATCGGGAAACACCTTTTGAATAGGCGTTTGGTCATCGCCAGTGGTCACATGAAGGAAGGGGCTTAGAATCCAAAGAAGCCAAAAATGACCGACTGTAACTACCATATAAGATGAAGAGTTGTGTCTACTAGAGAAGCCAGAGAATCTTAGGATAATGCCCGCTAATGATGAACAGATTTGGAATAACCGTCAGAGAAGATGAAGAGTTTGAATGATGATCAGGAAGAGAAATGGGCATGAGTAAGACACACAGAATGACGAAGAGTTGTTGAAACTAAAGTGTAGATCAGAGGCACAGGGCATAGGATGCAGAGGAAGCATAGAGAATAAGATGCTGAAGAGAAGTTGGACAGAGTAGCATGGTGCGCAGGAAGAAAAAGAGCAGAGCATAGAAACTAAAGAAGGCAGAGGAGACATGGAGCTGTAACATTCCATATAAGAGACATAACAAGTAGGTAAATTTTTTTATATCTCATGGTGGTAGGGTGGTGCTAGGGAGGATTGTTGTCCTCAAAGTTTTAAGTGGGTGCTTGAAAACAGGGAGTTGTAGCTTCCATCTGGTTGTAGCTAGAAAAACCAGGGTGGTGCAAGGGAGAACCATTGTTCTCTGTTATACATGTTGGTTCCTGTGTGACTGGAAGTTGGTGCTTCCCTCCATTTGGTGCTGGACCACTAAGGAAGTTGGTGCTTCCTTCTAGTGGGTGCTAGAGAAACCATAGAGTTGGTGCTCTCAACAAGTTGCAGCCTGTAAAATAGAGGTGGTAGCCTCACATTGAGTTGGTTCTCAAAGATACATTATGTACTGAACATAAAAAGACTGCCTATCATTCGAAGAAGAAGAGGTTTTCTCCCTTTATGGTTTTCCTTATGAATATCTGTCTCTGTGTATATCATATGTGTGATTGATATATTATTTCTGTTGTTCATGACTTGCATAATATTGATGATCACTTGGAGAACATTAATAATATTTCAATAGGCATAAAATTGTTTAAGCACAGTAACAACTGATTCACCCCCCTCCCCCCCCCCTCTCAGTTGTCTTAGTATTTCCAACACATGTCTTATTGACGACCTAGTCATGCAATCACGATGTGGATTCTGTTGCAAGGGGGGCACGGATCATGAACTGCAATAAGAAAGAAATGTTAAATTGATATTTTTTTGTTATTATTACTACAAGTATTTCATTAATAAAAAGAACATTAGAGTGTTCTTCACCAGCTTGAGTAGTGGAGGCAAGAAAAGTAGTTTAAGATGTGGCCATATGTTCCTCTTCTTGTCTAGCCTCATCCTCTAGATGCTCCAGAGTTGAAACAAGAAAGGTTATAATTAATACACCATTTGCAATTAAATATTTTTAATTTTAATCCATACTACATTTTTTATAGCAAATGAAATACCTCCAGTATCGAGCTGCACACCACCTTCATTGGGTGGCACTCTACCGTCACTAGGTTGTGTTCCACTAGTGGGGACACTTGTTTCTTCGTTGGTTTCCTGCTTAAAACAAACAAATACATTACTTTATAGATGAAAATAATAATCAATATATTGTACAAGTAATAAATCATAAATAATATTCGTTGATTTTATTTACCTATGTGTCGGTTTGAGTGCTAGAAGGTTGTGTTTCCCCCAATATTTTTCTATGTTCAACCATGGATTGAAAGCTCTGCTTGAGGTATTCCTCTGTTGGAGCTTGTTTGAACTCCAAGACCTGCAAATTTGCATAAGAACATGAATTTTGCTTCTTCTGTGCAATTAAATTAAAATTGTTAACAATATATTATTTGGATGCAATTGATTTTTTTATACTTACAATTTGTACGAACAGTTTCGAGTAACCACTCGGGACAAGTTTGTGCTTCCCATGTTTTTCTATTTTGGCCTTGGTAGCTTTGGATGTGTTTGGGAGTATGTATTGAAAAGTTTCAAATATGTAATTAGATGTCACAATGACGATAAAGCATCATAATTACATTATTAGAAGTGTCACATACCGTCCTAAGCCTGATGGTTTCTTTCCTTCTTTTCATAGCATCTTCTCCTTTGCATTTTCCTATAGGGCCTTCCACTCCCTCTCAAGAATAATTGGAGGATGCTCATACTTAGGGTTCTTTTGTAGTTGAACCCTATATTGGTCTCGTAGATATTTTATATATGCTCCTTCTTTTGAGGAGACTCCAAATTTGTTGAAGGAGCCCTCACCGAATAGGCCAACCAACTTGTTAATGAGTTCATCTTTTAACTTGGAACTTTGGGAATTCCACGATGTGCATATGGTGGGACCAAAATATCCAAGGTCATGTCATTCATGTGTTTATAAAATGTATCGTTTCTTGCAAAATGATAGTATCATTAGTTTATAATTATCCAACATTATACGTAAATTTCAATTAGATTGTACATAATAATTAAAACACATCCTAAATACTTAGAAGCTTTTCTATTTTCATATGGATGAGATCATCGTTTACCAAAAAGGTAAGTGGTAGTGTTCCCATGCTAGTTACATGGGAAGATCCAGAAAAACATGCTTCAAAATGTGCAAAGCCATGTTCTGCATCCACATCATCCCGTGCACATTCTAGCATGTGCTGGTCAGGGTCTGGTGTAATACCAACATCAACCTTGGGGATGTACCAGTTTGATTGAATGACGCAGTACCGACATTGACATCGACCCTGGGGGTGTACCCGTATGACGCTGTGTTGGTGTAGCAATGACACTAGTACCAACATCGACCTTCGTAGGCACATCCTGATGATCAAAATCCTGCAAAAACTCCTGTAAAAATAAAGAGTTTTTTATAAAGGACTCGTAAGAGTATAAAAATTAAAATCTAAAATAAATAAATGGGATAATTAAAGATCTTGTTTACGCCATAGTGATGAATTTTTTCCATCAAGGATTTAATTCTTTCCTTTATCTCCTATGTCCGTGGCTGAATTTGAACCAAAGAAGCAAGTTCGATGTTTGATTTTCTCAGAAGCTTCCTTATTGTTTGGACTAGGTTGGTGGAGGAATAAATTTCTTCATTAGTAAGACCTTCCTCTGCAGGATCTACAAATTTCTAAGGTTGTTTCCTTCCCCCTGTCACCTTGAGAAAATGATGTTGCCAACAATGCAATGTGAATATAAGAATTAGAAAAAATAGAAGAAATTTAAATGTATGCAAAATAAAGTTAGTTCATGAATAGGCATGGGACAAAAACATGGCATGTTAAAAAAATCAAAGTAAAGAGTGACTAAAGAACATAAGGAGTGATTGTTGTGGACATTGTGTATTGTATTATTTAGGTTGTTAGAAACTTCTAGGCTCGTGGAATTATTCGTTAACAATGGATGATTTTTATGATGCCGTGTTAAATATGGCCAAAAAACCATTTTTTTATATGAAAGTTATTGAACATTTTTTTGTTAATTTTAATTGAGACACAAGAAAGGGTCGATGCCCTTTGACCCTGATCACCCTACCACAATATAAGAACCATGACATATTAAATTTTTTCCTTAACTTACAAGATGCGTGACAATATATTACAATAAATGATAATAATAAAATATAAGAGTCATTTCTTACAGGTTGGGTAAAATAGTATATGTACCGCCCCCATAATAACAATGTCTGTATCTAATTGATTCAAATTGTAATCAATTTATTGCACATACAAATACATGCTTTCCTTTATGCCCTTAAAATACGCAATTGGGTTGCTTATTTGTGGTCGCGGGTCGTGTACTATTTATAAACCCTGCAATATTCCCTGCTTCTTTTGGTCTTCTGTCAATATACATAGATGCTCCTTTATTTTGATCACTGTATTTTAGATGTATATAATTTTCATCCATGCCATATCTTTGCATACTTTTTGTATATTGGACTAGCCGTATCCAATATTTGTAGATGTAACAGGGTTCCGCATACTCCATCAATTCACTTAATCCTTTGTAAAAAACCTTTATGGAATCCATGGAAAATATCCCCAAACCATGTAATGATGATGGAGAAATGCAGTATATCATTTCATTAACACAAAAATTAGTGTTTATTTGAAGAAGATCATTGGGTACCCATCGTTTCACTAGATGTTTGTACCTCAAGGGAACCTCGATGTCGTTTATTATCTCAATATCATAAGAACATGACCCCCCTTTAGCAAGAACAAATTCCATGCATCTATGGATTTTTCTTCTGATATTCTCACCTCTAGTTGATCTTCGCCTGTTAGACCTACTAGATGTATCACTTTCCTCTATTATACAAGAAATTCCCTCACTCGAAGAAGATAGATCTGAAAAATACCTATTTGTTTGTACGTCCTATAACACTCCATCAAATGAGAGAAACAATTAGAAATTGTCATAAGGGTTGTGATGAAACATCTTGAGGAAACCACAAGAACATAATAGTACAAGTGCCTTTTTTTGTTATAATACAATTCTCAACCCACTCATTGTTCTGAAAACTTAAGAATAAAATAGTAAAAGTGAGTTCATGCTTCATGGATTGACATAGACCATAATTTTAAGAGAATGGGGGAAGGGATTTATTTTATAATCCAACATATTCTATAAAGAACCAAATATTTCTACAATAATGAGTTGCAACCAGAAACCAGACCACATTTTCATTTGACCATAAATAATATGTTTACTTCAATATATTATTGAGTCTAAATTTCATCACATCACCATATCAAATTTCACAAGCATTCTTGACTTGGATACATGAACAAAATATAAAAAAACATGGTTTCACTGACTAGGAAATACAAGGGGTTTGTCTATGTCTAGGGTCCATCTATTAGATGTAAAATATTTAATATGAGTGATAAAAGCATCAAGAAAATACCTTGAACCTTCACCCACAAGTCACCTAATATTGTTTCACCTTAGCTCAACCTTGAGATCATGGAGGAATTCCCCCCAAAAGTGCATGATTTCACCCTTGGCAATGTTGGAGCAAGTCTCAATAGAGACTGAATAATCCAAGAGTTAGGGTAAACACATATGTATAAAGGAGGCAGGTATCCATCCTTGGATATGAATGAGTCCCATGATTCTTCCTCATAAACGTGCTCAAATAATTGAAAATAACTCCAACTTTGAATAGTGTGTATAGAAAAGAGTTGGAGTGCACCATCTTTTATTTCTAAACATTTTGCAAAGGACCATTGTCCCACATTCTTAAATGTATGATATAGAAATATTTGCCTCACCCTATGAAATCTTGCACAAAGGGCCTTTTTCCATTTCCCTATGTAGACTTTTCATCCCTTTTTGCAAATCCCAGATATAAAAATACATTTTTCCACATATACGCACCTTGCCTACTATACAACATGTGTATACACAGGTTGCACCACTACAACCCGTGCACATCGAGAGATGTGCCCAGAAATGAAAAATGGTGTCGGGTTTCCATGTCACGACATGAGATCAATGATCCTTAGTCTTCCATATACTGGAAAAGTTCTGACTCAACCCTTTATTTCCACTTGAAGAATATAAATGGGCCAATTCATATCTATGGAAAAGAGGAGAAAGAATTAAACTTTGAGAGCAAAGTTACTCTGGAGGAATTATTCACTTCACATTGACTTTGCATCCCTTTATCCTTTAAGTTTGAACACAATGTTTAGCCCCCAAGACCTTCCATTATTGATTGAGAACTTCATTGTCTCTCTTCTATGAGCTTGCCTTTGGTGGAGGCCCAACTAGAAGGAACTTAGTTTCTCGGTTTCGAACTGTGCCGACATGGAAGTCTGTAACTTATTCACTTCTGCTGATCATATATTAATAGAAATACTCTTTTCCCGTCAAATTGATATCTTGCAAATATTTGAATTATCATTCCATGGGTGTATTTGTTATGTATGTTAATGGATTATTCTATTGAATGTGCTAACATCATATATTATCACCATATGCTTTCTTTTCTTGGCTATTGAGGACTAGTTGCAGGTGTATTTCTTTGGGTCGAGTGCTCAACGATGGACTTCATCGAACGTCTGGACAAGGTAGGACTTTAATCTTGTCTTGTTAGCATATTTGTTTGTATATCTTACTTCGGAATATAGTTGATTTCTGTAGTCATTTCCGTCGGTTGTGGTTTGTCCCTAGCCATAGAGAGATTTTCCTCGTAACAAAATTGCTGACCATACCAGGGATTGGATCTTATTTTTTGGGGTTTGGAGTGTTTTTCTCCTTATATTACTCTCATTTATATTGTGTTTCTTGTCGTATCATTCCTTGACAACCTATGTTCACTCTGGGTCTGAGTCTTTCATCCTTCTCCTTAACCTAGCTGTGTTTTTGACACATATATGTGGATTTTTGCTCAACAGTCGCGTATATACGCGTGTTGTCCTTCTGCAATCTGCGTACATACACGCTTTTCCCTTGAAAAATCACGTACATCAACTTCTTTTGCTTGTTTGTTGGGTAGGTTTTGATGATTTCCGAGTCTTCTTGGGTCTCTATAGTGACTGTTAAGTGTCTGTGGGATGACATGAAACCTGTCTTTGGTTGAATTTTTGGGCGGTGCCTTTCTCATCATATTTTCATTTTGATTGTCCTTGTACATTGGGCTGGGTGTTTTTCTTTTTGGTATCCTACTTGAGTTGTCTCTTTCTATACACAATAGAGTATTTATATATCAAGTTGTTGTTCAGTCCATGCATTTTAATTTTTCTTATATTGAAAATACAAAAATATTAGGCATTTTGCATTGATTGGAATTTTGATCTTTTGAGTCTTTTTCATTTATCTTAGTGCATGTGACGAAAGATTGTATTTTTATTCAGAATTGCAGAATTGAATTGAAAATTGCATTGTTTTAGGAAGCATATCATTCATTGAAAATTGAAGTTAGGACTTTGCATAGTATTCAAATTTACTTTACTTGTTGAGTCATAACATTACCAGTTTCACGACCGAACCTTTTTGAGTAAGAACGACCATTAAAATTAACGCTATAATTTAAAATTGATTAGTAACAATTTTATTTTATAGGGTGTACAAACTAGCTTAGGATTTAGTGCCTTGGAATAGGATTTTGTGAGTAAACTTCTCCAAGGCTATTAAATCAACATATGTGTCTAACTAAGGGAGTGGATAAATCCATTGTATAATCGGTAAGATCAGGAGGCTCCGCATGCACCCGAGTTAATCACAAGGTCGGTGGAAGGGATATTCCCCCGATACCTTATTAAAGTCAGAGATATTTCTGGGGATCTATTCATATCTAGGGATCTTGTCAGTGCCCTTACCTCCGTGAGAGGCAGTTCTTTCAAGGTTTCGGGCTTTGCTACCATGACCATATGGTGGACCTGACTTACGACTTCTCGCTTGTGCATTGGTTATATAGTTGTTGCTTAGTTGCTTGACTTAGGTGCCACATAGGTTACTTGCAGGGGTTATTCTGCACGTACCCTGGGTCAGATAAGGGTCAGACAACACACTGGAATGGCCATGCCACTGTCGGAAATGGAGATTGCGTATCAAGTTGTTCTTGACTCTTCATCTGATCACGATCCTATTACCTTGCAGACGGACCAGGAGGATCTTGTTCTTAAGATCATATGGGCCACTTCATTGTCTTGTTCACATGACTTCCTCGATGAGAATTTTCCCTCAGATGAAGCCATCATTGAAGCCATGAATGGTTATGAAAAACCTTGGGATGATATACATCATCACTCTTATTTTCTCCCAGATCTTGCTAGAATCGAACAAGATGACTTTCAATCTACTTTGAGAGAGATAATCAGTCACGCCATAGTTAGACTTGATATGCACGACATTTATGACGAAGGAAATATGGTGAATATCCATCCTACCGTCATGATCAATATCTCTCATACCCTTGGCAAGATTGAAAATGTACATGTTGGTGTAGATTGTTCGCCAGAAGAAATCCTGATCTACACCGAACTCTTCAAGGAATTCTGAGATGTATTTTCTTGGTCATATGAAGAGATGCCAGGAATCGACCCTCGTATTATTGAGCATGATATTATAACTTATCTGGATGCTAAGACTGTTTGACAACTTCTTAGAGCTGTCAATCCCCGAAAGGCCCTTTCTATTAAGGAAGAGGTAGGGAAACTGCTTAATGTTGGCTTTATCTGCCCAGTTCCCTTGACTGAATGGGTATCCAATCCCGTTCTCGTGAATAAGAAGAAAGGAACCATCCATGTATTCATGGAATTTCTTGAACTGAGCAAAGACTGTCCTAAGACAACTTCCTGACACCTTTCATCGATAAGATTCTCGACGAGTGTGCAAGAAGCGAAGTGTTTTCTTTCATGGATGGATTTTCAAGGTATAACCAAATTCAAATTAAACCCGAGGATCAACAAAAGACATAATTTATTTGTCCTTGGGGTACTTTCTCATACCGGAAGATGCCTTTCGGCCTTAAAAACGTCAGAGCAACCTTTTCAACATGCTATGACCTTCACATTATACGATCTTAAACATATATTCAAAGCTTATCTTGATGATCTTGCTGCTCACTCTTGCAAGAGAGTGGATCACTCTAAGCACCTTCGGCTAGTTTTTGAAAGATGTCGTCATTAGAGAATCCGATTGAACCCTCATAAGTGCATCTTTTGCGTTAGGTCTGGTTGACGCTTGGGATTTTTAATTTCTGAGACAGGTCATCATGGTAGATCCGTTAAAGGTTGAGGAAATACTTCGGTTGCCTCCCCCACACACTATTTGACAACTTCGAGGCTTACAAGGGAAATCTAACTTTTTATGTCGGTTTAAAGTAAACTATGCCAATATTACTAAGGGTTTCATGTGTCTTTTGAAGAAGGACACCCCTTTTATCTGGGATGAGAAATCCCAAGAGTCCTTCGATGCTTTGAAGAAAGCCTTGGTATCGACGCCTCTACTGAAGTCTCCTGACTACAATAGGTATTACTTTCTTTATGTTTCCATGTCCAAAGAGACTATTGACATGGTTTTGGTTTAGGAGGATGATGAGCTCTGCAAGAACATCATCTACTATCTTAGTCGGTCCTGAGCTCAATTATTCTCACGTTGAAAAGATAGCTTTGGATGCCATTCACGCAGTCCAATGTTTACACCATTATATATTTCTTTGCAAGACTATTGTGGTTGTCGATGGCAATCCCTTTCAATATGTCCTTACTAGGCGTATCATAGGGGGGAAATATAATAAATGGATTGTCATTTTACAAGAATTTGATCTCAATTTCTCTTCTGCAAAATCCAAGAAATCACTATTCTTTGCGGAGTTAATATCTCACATCCCAAGGTTGGATGAGAATGTTATCCATGTTGATTCATTTGCGGAAGAACACATTTTCCTTGTCTCGTCATCTGACCCCTGGTATGGAGACATTGTCCTCTATCTTCAAACTTTGAATTTTCCTCAACATCTCTCACAAGATGACTGACAACATGTATGATACCAAGCTAAGAATTACATTATCATCGATGACACTTTGTATCGCTGAGGAATAGACAATATACTGTGTCAATGTTTAACTCACAAAGAAGCCAAGTCAGTTCTAAATGATTTCCACAATGGGGCTTGTGGTGGTCATCTATTCGGGCTTGCGACAACCCAGAAAATTTTACGAGTCAATTATTTCTGGCCATCTATCTTTAAATATTTCATTGAAGCAATTAAGAAGTGTCATCCTTTCCAGGTGTTCACTTGGAAAATGCGTTCGCATCCAGCCCCTCTTCACCTAGTCATTACCGTCGGTCCGTTCACCAAGTGGGGGGTGGACTTTGTGGATTGCAACTAAAATTCGGCTAGGGGGCATCAACACATTATTGTGGTTGTAGACTACTTTAATAACTGGGTCGAGGCCATGCCTATAGTTAAATTCGACGGGAATACTACCTCCTTCTTCGTATTCAATCAAATTATCAACAGATTCAGTATCCCAAGTAAGATTGTCACTGATCATGGAAGTCACTTTCAGAACGAAATGATGGCAGAGCGAGCATCTAAGATGGGGTTTAAGCATGGTCATTCTTCCCCTTACTACCCCTAGGAAAATGGACAAGTAGAGGTCGTCAACAAGTCTCTCAAGACCATTTTGCAGAAAACTGTCAGCCAAAGTAAATCTGACTGGCACATTATGCTATATACCACAATCTGGGCATCCAAAACTTGGTCAAGACTGCCACCAGATTTTCTCCTTTCCAGTTAGTACATGGTGTGGAGTCGATATTATCTATTCAATGCGAAATCCCTTCTCTTAGATTGGCAGTCACGCTCCTCCCTAACACTTTCGATCACGAGCAACGCCTTGTACACCTAGAGAGTCTTGACGAGCAACGTTGAGATGCCTCTACAACTATCGAGGTGAATAACAGACATGTCAAGGTCCAATACGATAAGTTTGTCTGTCATTGGTTGTACGCTGAGGGTGAATTTGTCCTTTTATATAATCAAGACAAAGAACCACTGGGGGTAGGGAAGTTGAAAACCATGTGGCACAGTCCCTATATCGTGCGACGTGTCTTAGAAAAAGGAGCCTATGAGTTAGAATATTATGAAGGGAACATGTTGGATGAGGCCAGGAATGGGCTCTACTTGAAAATATATTACGCTTGAGCCCAAATCTTGGGCGTAACTCTTTGTATACTAATGTAATTTAGTGTATATAATTTTTCCCTTTATTTTTCGTCTTCAACTTGATTATCAAGTTTTCCCTTGGTTGGAAGATGTCAACAAAGTCTTCGGTCTACTTAGGATTCACATACGGAGTCAGTCGTCATACACAGAACTTGGCTTCCGTTGCTTGGGTGGTTTACTCACCCGAGGGTCTACTGGTGTCTTAAGGTGGCGTATGCCTAGGGCCATCCACAAATAATTTGGTCGAATATAGCGTCGTTATAGAACTTTTGCGAGATGCCATTTCACATGGTATTCGCTCTTGGAGGTTCACCTGGATTCCCAGTTAGTATTATTTTAGTTGAACGACAATTACCGTGTGCGTGATCCTACTTTACTTCGACGATTCCTACGGGTATGTATTTTAGAGTGACAATTTTATTTTATTACTTATCATCATATACCTAGGAGTTCTAATTATGTATCTGATGCTTATGCTAATTTCGTTTTAGATTGGAATTTATCACACAACTAAAACAAAGAAAACAATCTCATCAATGTACACATTGTAATATAAATAAATCCGAAAAACCATGTTTTCTATATATTTCAAAAAATATGATGTTTATAGTACAAAATTAGGACCAACACTCTCAATACACATATACAACCGATAATACAAGATCCATGACATCTATGCCTATGGTGCCAGATGTGTGTCAAGATAACAAACTATGGAGTTTGCGAGATGCCGAAAGAGTTGAACCCAAGATCTGGGCACACCAACCACTTGCCACTGCATGGCCTCCGACAGATCCTCTACCTGAACCATCAAAATCCTATGTGTCAAACGAGATAGGTATCCTTGCATGTTTTGAAGGATTCTCCCTGCTTCTCCTCCTGTCGCCTCATCTCCCCGGTGCCTCCGACGATGTCGTGGAAGCCCGTCCGGCCGTCGCAGACCTACGTCTGCATCACACAAGTGTCTAGTTAGTACTTAAGCATCATCCAAAAATATTTTTGTTTTACTATAAAAAAATACAAAAAAATGAAATATTTAAATTTTTTTTCCATACCTATGTCCCTGTAGGCAGTCCCTAGTGGTAGTGGCATGTCAGGTCCCCTTTGAAGTCGATCCCTGCATAGGGGTAGTCATCTAGAGAAATGACCTGTCGCCTCCACCAATAAAATAAATCCTCGTTGTAGGGTGTGGGCACCTTACCTCCCCCTGGCATATCATTACCTCGGTCCATCATGCCATGGCTAGATCGTGAGGTCCTCTAGGAATGATCTCGACTCTAGCTCCCAAACCTGGAACCTGCTCGAAGAAAAATCTACACAAGATAGAGGCAAACCTGAAGTTCCTCTTGTCACCCTATTTACACTCTGTCAGTTGTCTCTTCCTACTAGCCAATAGTGAGGTGCACCAATCGTACACCATGGGTCTCAAGAACTCTATAGAATAGAACATGAGCAACCTCGATTCCTGGAGAAACGAAGCCGATCCTGTGATCCTGGTCAAAATGAGGATAACAATCTTGCGGTTGAGATAGTTTATCGTTCGGATGGGAAGTTGACTCTCGACCTTCTTGGTCCCTGCTATACAGTGAGCATCTATGTACTCCTCTATATTCATACTACTCCCAACTCCCTGGTCTTTGAGGTTAACCACCTCAACACGACGCGACAACCCAATCAAGAAATATATATCCTTGAATTCTGATCAGAATCTGAACCAGGGGTCAAAATTTTGCTCAAAAATCAAAGTTCTAGGAATTGCCTCAAAATGAACGGGTGCATAGCCCTCGTCATCATGAACCCAATGCAACTTGTTTGGGTTCAAACAGACGTTGGATGAGAGAGATATCACGTTCTGTTCAAATCGTCAAACAGGCAAAAAAAAAAATGTGCTGACTATACAGTTTGTACAGTCTGTATGGATGCTGATGTGGCAGGGTCGTATGATGACGTGGAAGAGCCGTACGCTGACATGGACGGGCTGAGTTGGTGGACAGTTGACAGTTTGGGTGAATCATTGGTGGACATGTGGCATTATCGTGGTGAATGGTTTGGTGCCACGTGGCCCGGGCATGGGCTGCCACGTGGCACCATGTTTTGGTTGTTTAAAATTATTATAGAGTCTGTGGGGATCGAACCCCGGACCTCCACCACAATCCAAAGGTTTGTAAAAGGCTGCCCAACCGGCGCACCACGCATTAGTTCTTATAATATATATGGTTTAAAATATATTAAAGTTTGATTGTATTGTGGTTTGGGAGCGGTCCGGGCCGGGGCTAAGCCCCGGCCCCCAGTCACATGTGGATTCTCATACGGCCACCACCGTGCATACGTTTCAAACAATTTAAAAGCCCGTGGTTGTATTGACAACGCATATGACCATGCCCTCATTTGTGCGCAGGAGTTTTAAAATGCACCGACACTTGGCGCATAACCATTTGATTTGGGTTTTAGCCCTTTTTTGTATGAGTGCGCGGTCACATGGTGACCCATATGCCCACGGTTTTGGTGGTTAGGGGATGGGCATGCCCTAACCATCCTATAGTTCACACCATTTTGTGTTTGCACCTGGTGCTAGGTTTTAGCACGATATTGAGAATGTGTGCTAGGTTGGACGTACAGAGGTGTGTTTTGGCGAACCAGAGACAACAAGCTTGAAGAAGGAAAATGGCAGGAGGCCTATCTTCTTCATTTTTTGGCCAAATGAGGTGTCGAAAAAGCCCAGCTAGGGGTTTTTGGACGTTTTGAATCCGTTGGCACTATTTTCAAAGGCATTTGAAGACTTCTTTTGCAGGTTTTTCACCATTGAAGTTTCAGAGAGCTCCAGGGAGCTTGAAGCCCTCATTGATTGAGGCCATGCTCAGATGAGCCCAAGTCTGTTTTCTGTGACTGAATAGTCATTTTTGGATAATTGTTATGCTCTAAACAAATTGGGATAGGTTTCAGATCCATTTTAGGACTTTTACAGGTGTTTTTTCCACAAGGAAGCTTAGGGAAGCTTAAGGCCACATGTAGAAGAGGTCATGCCCGGATGAGCCATGGTCCGTTTTCAGAGTTTTATTAGTCATTTTTGGGGTTTTTATGTATTCTGAACCCAATGGTACATTCATAAAATCCATTGGAGTTGAGAAGAAGATTGTAAAATAATCTTTGACAAACTAATCCTAGAGAACCTAGTCCATTGATGGAGGCTTAAGGAGATGTAGCCCAGAGAGGGGTGAACTCCTTTATCATCTTGTTATTGTTGTGAGTTTGATGGTTTATTTTCTGCAAGTTATGCTTGCTGTGTATTTATTTAAAACACATATTTAACAATTTAAAAGAAAATTTCCTCACACATGAACATTTAAAAGAAGATGCATAAACTTGGCACATAATTTATCTTGCATAACTAAGACATTGAGCAAGGTGCTGAAAAGTTTATTTTAATGGAGTAGAGGGTGCTTGCATAGAATAACAAGTCAGCCCCCTATTTTCAGATCAGGTGGTATCAGAGCTTAGTTTTTTTTTCTCATGTGATTTCCATTGATAGCTAGAGTTTTAGTTGTTGGTATTTGTGCAAGTTTTGTGTTGAAGTTTGATATCTTGCAAGGATGGAGGAAGCTTCAAACATTGATAGTTCTCATACATCTTCATTATCCAGGTTCTTTGACAAAGAGATGTTGAAGGAATTTGTAACCATGAGAGATATGGTAGAAGAGTTGTGGGAAGATAGACAAGAGAGCATTTCCCTTCAAGAGCAGTTGATGGCCATGAAGGAGGAGAAGCACCAACTTCTTGAAAAGCTGCATGAGATGGAGACTCAACTCCATGAGGCAAATGAAACCCTTACCAAGTACATGCATGAACATGAGGTATGTAATGTTAGTTTATCTTCAAATTCCTCTCAAGATGAATGATTTGGTGTTTTTGAAAATCACACTAAAGGAATAGGGTCCAAGTTATTGTTAAAAATTGGCTATGAAGGTAGAGGGTTAGGCAAGCATGCACAAGGAATTGTTGAGCCTATTGTTGTTGAAGAGAGGCCCAAGTGTTGTGGTATTGGATATGAACAAAGAAATGGAGAAAATTCCAAAGTTGAGGAGACAAGGGAAAAAATTCCAAGAACAAATTTTGTTTCAAGTTCAATCTCTCAAGCATGCAAAGTATGTCTTCAAGATGAATGCAAATGTGTGAAACAAAAGAGTTGTGAAAACGATGAGGACAAGAACACTATTGTTGGTCTTCAAAAGAGAGTTGGTAACTCTTCAAATTCACCTCCTCAAAGAGGCGATAAAGGTGAATGTTCCAGGTATAACTCTGCCTATCATTCAGTTGCTTTTGATTATGTTAAACATGATAAATTTGCATGTAAAAATGGAAGAAAAAGTCCATGTACATATTGCGGTTTATATAACCATCATGTTTCAAAATGTTGGAAAA
>ML781614.1:151619-165008 GCA_009831015.1 Picea engelmannii | reverse complement strand
GCATCCGGCTTAGGAACATCATTGTCAATGTAACCCTTCAAGCCATTGTCTTCGAGTACTGCCTCCATCCTATCCTTCCAAGAAATGTAGTTAGAGATGCCCTCGAGTGCATACTCCAACCTCAAGCCATTGAAAGACATTTTCGATCTTGAATCAGTTGTCGCACCATAGCTCCGTGGCCTTCCATGGCTCTGATACCATGTAGAGATTTTGATACACTTAAGTATTTCCTACGATTCTCCTGATCTAACAATTATACGCCACTGTTAAATACATAATCGCTTCTACTATTATTCTTGCGAAAAATTAAACCACAATCACAAAGTGAAATATCAAGAACACATAACACATAATTTTTACCGGGAAAGCGTAAAGCTAAAAACCCCACTATCATATATTATGTATATCATGAATCATTAAACAATCTCATACAAAACTCTAATCCAAGAGCTCTCAGTACAATACAATCGTCTCACACTGTCATACACAAATCAACAAATACATGTGCCAATTTCTGTGTCCAGACAACATGCCTCCTTTGCACAATCTCTGCAATTCGAATTCTCACAATGATCATTAACAAATTGCCTAGTTTGCACATTCTCATAAGCATATCCAATGCATGTGTAATAAAATCACAACTGATAGCCAAACTGTCCCTTTCACTTGTTATCTCAACTGGGTCTCCACTGGATCTGACATGCATGTAGTTAACCGTGGTGAATCTTCAGTTGCATGTGAGTTCACTGATTAACTGAACTCTCGCTAGTGCATGTTTAGTTACAACTAGTACAACTGATCTTAACTCACTTAACTACACTTATAATTCTGTTACAAATCCAACTCACTTAGTTATGAATGAAATAATAGATTAATATTTATTGTCTAATTTATTTAAGGGAAAAATAAATTAGACACATGTTTCTTGTTGAATTTTCAACACCACATATTTTCAAGGCCATTTGGGCCCCCATATCTCTTTCCACAACAACATCTACCTCCTCATGTTCCCTTTCCCTCCATTCTAGCACCATCCTGCTAGAGAAACATCAATTTTTGAGTTAGCATCCATCAAAACCTTGTTTATGGACTTGTACGTTGGATGTAGCATTCACAGTCATGTATAGGGTTGAGTACACACAGTCTGTATTTTACACATTCGGGTATAACCTCACGTATACACAAACCGATGAGTGGTAGCCCACGTACACCGAAATAACCAATTTGTGCCTTAATTAACTCAAATTTTTAAACGTAAATTAAAAATATAATCCGCTATAAAGGAAGAAGAGGGGAAGAGGAATTACCTGGTCCAAATGGTATTTGATTCCATCACTCGATGCTCCCGTAATCACCAATTGAAGATCAGAGCTAATTTGGTCCATTTTTCACTATTTGGGTAAAAATTCAAAATGACATAGTAAATTTTGGGTTTTGTTACTATTTTTACCCACTTTCTATAGTTTCGAATCGTATTTTTTCCTAATGGACTAATATATAAGTGGATTGAGTTGGTTTTTTAAGTTTTCACCAAGGATTCTTGTGGATTTTAGCGTTATGTTGACCGTTCGTAACCACGGGAAGGTATTTTCGCTACCCAACATATAGGATAGGTATCCATTCCATCATGCACTTTGGCATTGTACTATAACTGTCACTCATATGCCTTAGGTATGAACCCATTTGTTGCGACACATAACCCTCCATATGCTATAAGACATGTCGTTATCAAATGATAGAGACTTACCAAACATCGGTACCCTAGTTAGATCCTCTGCTCAATTTGATGCCCATGCAGATATTTTTTCCATAGGACCGAGAGTCCCTTATAGCTAATACATGACTTTATGTTGAGCCTAATTTCTCACTCATAAACATGCTGACCTATACCTAGAGGACTCCCAACCGAGTTTGATTTAAGCTCTTTTCTGACTCATTTTCAAAAAGTGAAAAGATTTCTGAGTGAACTTGTCTCTTTCACACTCGTAAATTGGATTTGAAAGGACGTCTATTTGGTACAAGTTTATCCCTTTTTCACACCAAGTATACTATGATTATTAAAAAAGACATTTTTTGGTGTTAAGTTGTGATTGCATCTCATGCCCTTGCTTGCAGTATTGAGCCTATAGTCGGTTCTCGCTTTGCGTTATAAACCATTTTCATTAGCAGTTTTGCATCCTCGACCAAGCAAAGCCTCGTTTATATTATTCACAATTTGACACCCTATACCCAAGAGGGAACATTCCACAAGTGTCCATCTCCTGTATGCACCTCCTTGCATTGAGCATAGGTATGTTCCACTATTGGAACTACTTTTTCTTAGTTGCGACACTCGTTTCCTCCTCTGTATCATAACATTCATTTGACTATGAAAAAACAAAAAAAGACAGGCAGGAAGGGAGTATTATCTTATATTGGCAACAATTGTGTCACCTTTGAACATAGCACAAAGTTATTGAGTCCACTTTTCATCATAATTTTGGGTTTATCATGGCCTTAGGAAGATGAGGTCTTTATAAAGAGTTTTCTCCCCCGACTGGTTAGTCTTCCAGTCCCTATGGACCAGTACCTATGTGACTTCAGTGATCATGGGAGATCAAATTGTACTCCATTGTATAGATATATCTTCAGATTGATTTTGAGACTGGTTCTATTGTGCCTTGTTCGTGACTATGACAACCTTTTGCATGTAACCACACTTGTATTTGCCTATTCATGGCCACGAACGATTGTTTGGTATATTTTCACATGGATCTGTAGTGTAATTCAAATTGGTAGCCATGTATGCAAAGTCAGTGTAGATTCTAATGAGCAACTAGTACTTCCAGTTGGTTCCCCATCAATCCACTTCTGGGTTTTTATAATGTATTTCGGCCATCGCAGATACTCCTCTGACCTCACACATTAGGGGGCATCTTTTATAGAAATATTTTCCTCACCCTATGAAATCTTGCACAGAGGGCATTTGCCCATTTCCCTATGCAGACTTTTCATCCCTTTTTGCAAATCCTAGAGCTAAAAATACATTTTTTCCACATATACACAGCTTGCCTATTATACAACATGCGTATACGCAGGTTGCACCACTACATCCCACGTACATCGGGAAATGTGCCCATAAATGAAAATGGTGTCGGGTTTCCATGTCACGACAAGAGATCAATGATCCTTGGTCTTCCATATAATGGAAACGTTCCAACTCAACCCTTCAGTTCCACTTGAAGGCTATATATGGGCCAATTCTGAGCTATGGAAAAGAGGAGAAATAATTGAACTTTGAGAGCAAAGTTACTCTGGAGGAATTATTTACTTCACATTGAGTCTGCATCCATTTATCCTTTAAGTCTGAATAGAGTGTTTATCCCCCAATCTCTTCCCTTATTGATTGAGAACTTCATTTTTTATCTTCTATGAGCTTGCCTTTGGTGGAGGATTGAAGTGGTGGAGGCCCAGCTGGAAGGAACTTAGTTTCTCGGTTCCAAACCATATCGACACAAAATTTTGTAACTTATTCACTTCTGCTGATCATATATTAATAGAAATACTCTTTTCCTATCCAATTGATATCTTTCAAATATTTGAATTATCATTCTGTGGGAGTATTTGTTATGTATGTTAATGGATTATGTTATTGAATGTTCTAACATCATATATTATCACCATAATCTTGCTTTGTTTGGTTGTTGAGGACTAGTTGCAAGTTTATTTCTTTGGGTCGAGTGCTCAATGATGGACTTCATCGAACATCTGAACGAGGTAGGCCTTTTATCTTGTCTTGCTAGCATATTTTTTTATATAGCTTACTTGGGAATAGAGTTAATTTATGTAGTCATTTCTGTCTATTGTGGTTTTCCCCTAGCCATAGAGAGATTTTCCTCGTAACAATGTCCCTTTGAAGAATAATGCAAATCACTAGGGTGGTGAGAATTTAATTAAGAACATCATCCCACATGAATTTCATGGATAGACTTGGGAAAACTTGAGATATTTCTATTAATTAAGAGCATCTGGATTAGGGTTCTATAGTTCATAGATGAATGATCGAGGATGACTTCTAGAAAGATTCATGAATTTTATTGTGGAGATACATTGAATAGTGAATCTCAACAGGAAAAGGAATTTCATTGGTTTGTATTCTACAAGTGGTATTAAAGGATGGAGGAGCACTCGTAGAGGAATTATAAAGTATGGACATCAGGTTTGGCCTAGGCTAGTTTCATTTTTGAAGTATATGATATCCAAGAAGTAATCCATTGTTGCTCTAAAAATTTTGATTCCAAGCATCAGATTGTGAGAGTGAAAAAAGTTGACAAGTCACCTATATATTTGGTTCCTGCCACATTTAGAAATGTGCTAAGACTCCTTGCACCAACTCATAGTTTCAAGATCAAAGACATAGATTCCTTCATGAATGTAAATTGTGAAAGGGTTTCTATTATGAGGAAATGGTTGATGCATTCAATCACTAATAATATCACAACCCACCAAATTGACATTATAGACTTAACAAATCCATACTAGGAAGTTTCATGGATTTTTTCTAGGATTGATGGAAAGGAAATCACAACAAAGGTGTTGATTCTTGAATCCTTCATGACCGAAAAAACAACCTTACGAGGACATTAGTCCCCCTTCACTTTTAGAGAGGTGGTACTCCTCTTGGAACAAAAGATATATCTGTGATATCTTGGATTAGGAGAGTGCTAGGCAAAAAACCAAAAATCTTTATTGCTTGAGATTATAAAATAAAATGGTTCTTCAATAACCTGAGTACAATATTTATGTGCAGAAAAAGAAAAGATTGAAGGAGGGCTTCAACATCGGAATTAAATTGTGATCAACATCACACACAATCTTCCTAAAAATATATAAATACATCGATATCTTCTTCATAGGAGAGAATGATTTGATCATCTCAAATAATTTTAATAGAGTACTGCAATCAATATCAAAAGAGAATTTGATAGGTCAACCTCAAATACTTTATATTCTAAAAACAAGGTTACAAAGCACAGTCGAGATCAACCCCGAAGCAATTCTTTGTGAAGTTTTATTTATGAAATATGTTTTTCATTAAAAAATATTTGACAACCATATAGGTGGCTGCAAATAATCCATGATCATGTAAGAAAATATCTTAGAAGAATATAAAAACACTCAACGACTCAACCTTGTTCCCAACTCTAATATTTGAGCATAAAACTATGAGAAGTGGTGTAGAAGAATATATATAAAAAAAAATGGAGAAGATGAAGATTTATTTATTTTGATCATAAGCTTTATTGTGTATCCATGGATGTGCCTTCTTCTTCCTCTGATCTTCTTCCCTGCCCCTTTGACAATATTGATTCTTGGACCCCTTGATGAATCCTCTCTTCTCTTTTTAAGAAGAGATTTTCTAACTACTTGAGCAGTTAGGGTTTTCTTCCTCTCTTGAAATTACCGTACAAGTTTCTTCTTGAAAAATTCCATTTAATTAATGTCTCATTAATTTCTCATGAATGAATTCACATCATTAATACAAGTACATTGAAAGTGGGTCCCTCTCCCCTTTTAATAAAAGTTTTTAATTAAAATTTTATATTTTAAAATTTAATTAATTATCCACTAAAAGAGGACGACTTTAATTTAATTTTATGGAAGTGAAAACCAAATTTTTATCCATGTAAAACACTTCTGATTTTTTCTTCATCGTCTAATCTTTCCAATGAAATAAAATTTTCCCAAATCAGTCACTCGGATCTCAAGATATGAGCTCATGAAGTTGGGTTGTCACACAGGCCCATTAAAATGCAGTTGCCTGATATTTTAATTTATGAGAAAAATGTATCAACTTTAAGCACTTGAAACCTGTAGCACCATCTTCTACACTAAAATACCTTTCCAATGGTATAAATTTTGCATGATTTTGACACCCGGAGCTCAAGTTAGGGCCTCCACAAGATAAATGCTCATCCACCGTCGATCAAAATTGATGGGAAAATGTGAGCCCTTGGATGAATTTCGTGCTTTCCTTCATAAACTTCGACTGTTTTGGTTTGAAATTCTATCCCACATGCATTGGGATATTATATTATTTAATATATATATAACTAAGTGTTTGATATACTTAGCAAGAAACACAAGAAGAGAAGGAACTATGGAGCTTGGAGGATTTTGACCGTTGGAAAATTGTTGAATATAATAATAATTTTGTATGCCCATTCAACCACCAATCTGCCCAGTCAGAAATGATGAGTCACCCAACCAAATGTTTCCACATGTCATCACTCGGTAGGAAAACAATCTTCCCATAAGAATCTGTCATATGTCATCCAATAAAATCCCGCCATGTGTCACTTTTGTACACCGCCACATGTCTTGAGAATCGGTCGAACGAACTGATATAACATGAAATAAACATCACCAACCCATCACGGTAACTCATATATTTGGCTAAGTGTTGGAGAAGTTACATAGTAAAGAGTAGTAAAAAGAATTGGGTGCATTATGAAGGTGGCAGAAGTCAAAGTGAATTGTGAGGGTAGCGGAGATAACACATACTCTTAAGAAATATCACCAACCTGCAAACCCAAGGTAAGCCATAGTAAATAAAAATAAGTTGGGAAAGTATATAATGGGTCACCTGAAATATGGAAAGAAATATGAAAAATATGAAAAATGAAAAGAAATATATGGGAAATAAAGGAATTATGTGAAATTTCGGAAAGAAAAAAGGAAAGAAATGGAAAAATGGGATAAAGAAATATGGAAATGAAAATAAAAGGAATTGGGAAAATAAAGGAAAAGGGAAATGAATGTGAACATAGAAAGGAATAAAGGAAAATGGTTAAGGGGACTATGAAAGTAATGAGACAATGTGAAAAAATACTAAGTATAGAATGAGAGAATGAATAGGGGTGAAGGGAAAGGAGAGGAGATAATATGTGACTTAGAACATTTTTCATATTTCTTCTTGTAACACCTCCATTAGAATTCTGGACAGAAGTATGTGTATCTTGGTCATGGAGACTCCGATTTTGATTCTGTGAAATGCATGGTGAATATGATACCGAGGGATATGCAATGAAAATATAATAGTTCAAAAATATTCATCTTCCAATATCTCGTTTTTTATTATTCCAGGAGCGGGAACATATAAGTGACCAAATTTTTGTCAACAAAAGGTTCCCAGGTATGTCTTATATGTTATGCACTACGTTGTAAATTGTTGGACATAGTGTCATTAATGTGTTGTCATTGATGTCAAACAATATAACAATATGAAAATTTCATGTCAAATAAATATATGCAGGTATCATTGATGTGTTGTCATTGATGTCAAACAATATGACAGTATGTAGAGATTAAATCTCAGGAGGGTTAGTGAATGAAGATCAAAAGATCAAAAGAAATGAAGCACATGAAGCTCATAAGGGAAAGAACATTGCAGAAACATGATGAGATCAATTCGTGACCATTGGATATGCAAGCGTCAGATCAAGGGCAGGGATTGATTGTAGAGCGTGAAGGGAGAATTAAACTACACACTATTTCCAATCCCGCAATTAGTCTAGATCATCAAATCTCATCGATTCAAAGATCAACGACTGTGGTTTATCCACCAAATGATCAGATAAAGTCGTGACCGTTGGATACACAAGTGCCAGATCAAGGGAAGGGATTTATTGTGGAGCACGAAGGGAGAATTAAACTACACGCTATTTCCAATCCCGCAATTAGTCTAGATCGTCAGATATCATCGACTCAAAGATCGACGACTGTGGTTGATCCACCAATAGTCGCACAAATTCAAATTGCAGAGTTTGGGTGATGAAATAAACCACACACAAGTTACGGTTCCACAATCCACATCGACCATTGGATCAATTTCAGTGGAATGATAAGATAAGCAAATACGAAGACCGGAGCCTCGAAGTCCCGAAGTAAATAAGGACCATCGGATATGGACAATACATGATGATCGTTGGATCAGAATAGTGTTCAAACTTTGGCACTGACCACTTCGGGAGAAAAGGGTTGAGAATAAGTAAGATCACCCGAAGGCCGAACTCCCAAAGTAAATGAGGACCGTACGATCTGAAGAACACTTCGAGAGATATCAGGACCATCAGATCATGTTTAGTGGAAGGATAGAGTAAGCCACAAATGTCCTGAAGTAGATGCAAGTCGTATGATCTAAGGAAACACTTCAGGAGATATCCTGACCTTTGGATCAAGGAAATTAGAATGATAGGATAAGAAATGGCAAAGGCCCGAGATCCCGAATAGATAAATTCCCGACATTCATTGGATCGTGTTAAGCCTTTTCGGGTTAAAGATTAACCATTAGATGAAGTCAAAGTTACTCAAGGTTTACACTTCAGGGAATATCACTTCAAGAGAATTGGGAAGTGGAGAAATCAAATTACCCGAAGTCTCGAAGGCCTAAGTTTCGAAGTCATGAGGTTAAGACATGTAGCACTCACATTGAGAGCCCATGTCATCAACAGTGATGTCATCTAGGACACGTGGCCCAATCAGGTGGTGACAAGTGTCAAGGTCCCATATTTACTTTAAGCATACATAAGCCACAAATCTAGGTGACACGTGACAACACTCAGGAAGTGCCACGTCAACAAGTGACGTCAGCAAGTTACGCCACTCTGAGATTTTTTACTTTAGGAGTTTCACCACCAACAAATTCCCAAAGTCCCGAAGTCCTGAAGGCCGAAGTCCCGAAGTGGACATGAGTTGTCCGATCTGAAGAACACTTTGAGAGAGTTCTCGACCATTGATCAAGTATAGTGGAAGGATAGCGTAAGTGGAATTGTTAACCGACCACAAGCGGTCACCACTGTTGTATGACTTATTCAGTAGGTAATCACTTTGGAGGAATTTCTACTCTAGAATTTGAGATCCACAAATAGTCGGAGTCCTAAAGTAAATGAGAACTGTCCATCTCATCGTGGCATTAAAACGTGATTGTTGATTTTGATAAGTGATCAAGCACTCGCTTGGCTTAGTGCCTGGTCACCACCTGAGGTCATATGGAATAAAGAAACAAAGGGTGAAAGAAGAAGCAACGCTTAAATTAATAAGCCCATGGTCCTGCGTGTATGTTCATATGTAAATGGTTTGAAGGAAGTGCCTCTACAATATTTGATTTCTACAACATTCGTAGAGACAAAGGAAATCGATCCATACCTATGATCGATTTATGAAAATAGGGGGGATTCCAAGTTTAAAGTTGAAGACCCAGAATGATGTTCTTTGGTGGTCCCAAAATTGTTGTAAATGGACAAGTTAGTTGTAACTTGTGTCACAAGTCAGCCCAATAATGTAAACAATCTTTGAGCATAAACGAGTATAAATACAACCATGATTGGCTCACTTGAGAGATGAGATGAGTGTGGGGAAGAGGTGGATCTTCACCTGAGGTTGGTGATTTCTATAATGATGATTCTTTGACATAGAAAGGTGTGAATATCAGAGAGAAGATGAAGTGAAGAAGGTGTGAATATCAGAGAGAAGATGAAGTGAAGAAGGTGTGAATTTAAGAGAGAAGATGAAGTAAAGAAGGTGTGAATTTCATAGAGAAGATGAAGTGTGGTAATGAGCATTTGTGGTATACCTTTGATCATGAGATAGAGTTGATTCAATAAACGGATCACTGCTACTAGAGTTGGTTGAACTACTATATGAACTCTAGTTGGATATATTTCATTCTATCAACAAGCTGGGTCTTGCTTGAGAGTTCGTACTCTCTTGAGAGTTAGTGCTCTCCTAGGAGTTAGTGCTAGGAAAACCCCCATTACTATGGTAACACACACACACACACACACACACACACACACACACACACACACATATATATATATATATATATATATATATATATTATACAAAAGCTTATACATACATTTGGTATCTCTTGTGTTCATTATGATTATGATTTGATTGTTCTTAATGTGTACAATTATGTTTTAACTGCTAACTTGAAAGAAGAAAAGTTATAAAAATCCTCACACTATTTCACCCCCCCCCCCTCTTAGTGTGGCTGGTGAGATCAACATAAATAATGGCGTAGTCTTTGATTTGGGAGAGCTAATATCAAATGACATTTCCCACCAATTGATCATTTAAAAAAAACCCAAATATTCTTCATGGCCTTGTATTTGGTGTATGCAATCCTCTTTTATGGTATCCTATGTTTTGGAGGCATAAGGCCCATTTCATGTTTTACAAAGTTTAGGAAAATTTTCACTATCACATTGTTGTCATGTGAAAATTTGGCACAAGTGAGGGAGAAGGCCTATATTTGAGACAAGGTGTTCACTAGGAGCACCATTAAACTTATAAATTTTAGGTATGTTTATAGGGATCCAATTTACAACAATAAATGGGCCAAAATGTTGTCTTAATAAGTGAGTAAAATGGTTCTAAGAAGGAGTGCCCATACCACCTCTACTTCATCTTAGATTGTTTCAGTTTTGGTTTAATATACATTATATAATTAATATATATATATACATTATACATTATATATATATATATATATAGTTCCTAATTCCTATCACTACTAATCTATAACTGCTAACACCTAGCCTATAACCTTAATAAACCCTAACCTCTCTAGTCAATATCCCCTAACCTTAATAACCCACACAACCACTAACCCACATAACAATGACAACGATGACGATGACGACGAAAACAACAATGTTGATTATGGTGATGGCAATGACGATGACAATGTCAATGACTGCGATGACAATGACGATGATGACAATGAAGATGACGATGATGATGAGGAGTAGGACGCTGGAAATGTTGATTCTTGGTGGTGACAATGGTGATGAGGCAATGACGACGACGTTGACAACGACGATGACAATATCAATGACTGTGATGACAATGATGATGAAGATGATGATGATGAAGAGGAGTAGGACATTGAGAATGTTGATTACTGGTGGTGACAATGGTGATGAGGATGATGATGATGAAAATGATCATGACAATGCCAATATGATGATGATCATGACAGTGGTAATGGCAATGATGATGACGACTATGACGATGATGAATGAGACAATTATGATGAAGAAAATGACGATGATGACGACGACAATAATGATGAAAATGACCATGACCATGAAAACAATGGTGATGATGATACCGATGATAATGTTTATTATGGTAATGATAATTTTTTCAAACAATTTGTTTGGGCTCAACTTTCCACAATTTTTTCAAACAACCCTCAAGGAAAGGCTTAAAACAAAGCCGCTTGTAGCCTAGAGAAGAGTTTTATTTGTTGGACGTTGTAGAGAAAGCTCATTTATATTATTGTCATTAGGCACACGGTGACAAACTTGATTTTGTCCACTAAACCCTATAAAATTGATCATTTTAAGTCATTAAAGGTGAACATTCCCTTATTGATTCATTGCTTAGATATATGATGATTGTGCCTTTTTATATGAAGCAAAACTAACCACTGTTTATTTTATCAATTCCTTTTATGATTATTCCTAAGGGCACTGAAGGGAGGCTAACCTAATACCTCCATGGTAAATCTATTAATATCCAACCAATAATTTTGAAACTACATTAAAACTTCAAGGCATAGAGGGTTTGGTAAACCTAGGCTCTCCTATTGTCTTGAAAACCTAAGTTCATTATAGGAGCAAAAGTTAAACTATTATGCTAAGCCAATTCAAGGACATTGGAAACAAAAACTGAAATGAACATACTTTGATGACCAATGCAACACATCAACCTCTCAAAGTGAATTTTAGTTTGTATATTCAACAAAAGATTTCAATGTTACTTAGACAATGAAACAAAATGAAATCTAAAACTGAGATAGCTAAGTTGAATATAAATTAAAATAAAAATGGCATAATTATACCATAACCACAATTACCAATTTACAATTGAAGATTTGATTAAAGGTTAGAAAACAAGAAAATGAGTTCAACAAACCATCATCTATTATGTTAGATAGCTAAGAAATATGCAACAATTACCTATCAAAAACTTAGATAACAACACTCACAAATAGTTTTGAAGAGAAAATATTGAAACCAAAACCACTTGCAATGTTTAAAGTATTTTTTTCATTATATATAACTTTAGAGCACTAAATTCTCCATATGGTCCTCTTGTTACAAACTAAATCCTTATATTTATAGTCTTCTTGGAGTGTAATTTGAACTTCATCATATGCTTAAAATATAACTCCAAGGTTCAAACTATATCTCCTTTGGAAATCCCAAAGGTCAATTGTACATAAGCCCTAAGTTCTATCTCCAAATTTTTTAATATAAACATTTGCATTTTTTGTTCTTTTTTACAAAATATACTCACTAGAAAAACACAAAGGGTTCAACATATAAAATAAGGATATAAGCTATGAGGCGACTAGTCCTCGCCTTGTAGGTTGAATGATTTGTTTTCATATGTGGATGTTATGTGATATACAAAGCCTTTATATAGTATGTATCGATATGTGTGTTCCCATGATTGCACTAACAAACACTAACTTCTCTCTGAATGTAGTGTGGGAGAAAATGTGACATTCATTATATTGGTTGATAAATGTGTTGGTAGTAGGGATTGGGTAGAACATGCGGCTTTTGTACATACCATGATTGACTAATATTAAGGTTATTTTTAAGGCTATGTTCTTAATTTTCCATAGTTGAGAATTTGTTGGTATACTCGTTGTAGAGCAACTCCACTTCTCTTAATGAAAAAAACTATCAACCCTACTATGATCAACTTAATCATAAAAGAGCCAATGTAAATTATTAGGATGAAAAGATAAGAAAGGGGCAAGATAAACCTCACATTTTTAACAATATTCAAAATATAACTATAACTATTTCTATAATATTACAAACCCACATATAACATAAGCATGCAACAAGATATGGCCGCATTTTTAAATAAAAGGGAACCTAGATGGATGCAACCTTGTATATCATTCTCAAAAGAGAACATATCCATAAAAAGTTCAAAACATCTTCAAGTCATCCTAATACTTCAAGGTTCATAAGTGATTACATCAAATCTAGTTTGGATGTTACTCCACCACCCTTTTATTGGGCCCTTTAACATCACCATTGGAATTTTGTACACCTCTTCAACATCAATAGAAAATAAATTGAATATACATAAATATTGTTAGGATATTTAGACACTTAGGAGTTAGTTAAGATCTACTTGGTCTAATATGTTGCTAGGTAAAAGTGTGTTTCTTTAGTATGCATTAGTATGCATTTGTAGTTAGGAAATCCGATGGTCACGATATGTTCCCGACATAGAGTGATCTGATGGTTCATACTCTCCTCGATCTTAACGGCCATTAATCTGTGGCTTAACACCCGATTGGTCCATGAT
>ML781614.1:133193-146376 GCA_009831015.1 Picea engelmannii | reverse complement strand
CATTAATAAACTGCTCCAAGTGGCCGCGTTGGCTGGGGCAGTGGATGTTTCCCCGTAGGGGTTTTACCACGTGAAAACATCGGTGTGTTGATCTTTGATCTGGTTATGTGAGTGGTTACTGAAGGTGTTCGTCCTTTGTTGGAATACATGTGTTGTCGAACAAATATTAAACATGCCATGAAAAAACAATTCCCATAACTTCTACCATCATATTCAATATTGTTCAATTTCTTGATAACATTTCCCCTTTTACTTGGTACTTCTTCATTGAGGGGATATTACATGTGTCCTCTTCTTTGGTAACATGGGAAAAATCCTCCCATGTTTGGCTTCAAATCTTGCTTATTGTTCTATTTGGTTTGATAGACTTCCCTTTTCTGGCTTGCACTTCAATTAGCTAGTGATAAGCCAAACCTATTACTTGCTCCATGTTCACTCTAACAAGGAAAATTGAATCATATCTTTAAAAACCTTTGTTGCTGACCTATTCTCCACAATGACACAAGAAAAAAAGAAGGATAAATGGTTATGTTTCCTATTTCCTCTTTCCTTCCTTAGTGCTTAGATAGGGTTCCCCATTTTTTCCTATCCTCTTCCCCTTGGTCCTTGGTCACTAGTTTGGATTTATTATATAATTTGAGGCACTTGTTTGGGGCACTCTCTTACTCTATGGGACCAATTTGTGACTCCCTTCACATTTATGTTGTAATTTTTTCGTTCGATTGCCGAATTCTTTGTGTGAGTCGTATTTGAGTCTCAAAACCCTCTCATACCCTCAACACATGCATATACTATAACCATGTCAAATTTCAGTGCATACAAGTACACAATGAAAAAACTTCAACGTTGGCCCCATTCACATGTCACTTTGCACGAGGTCAAATTAAAGAATAATTTACACTAATTACAACCTTGTAATGGTGCCATTATGAGTACACATAGGCCAACCATTTCATTTATAGGGCCTATGTGGTGGATTTAGACCATGTGCATGGTTAGAGAGTCCTAAAAGCATATTTTATGCCATAAGAAATTTATATTTGCTCCTCATACCATGTCCATGACTTGGAGAAGCATAGATTGAAAAGATTCAATGTTGGCCCCTTTCACTGGTCATTCTTTCCAAAAATTTCTGATGAATATGATATAGGAACGATGAACATGCTCATTGAAATGGCCTTGTCGCAATACAATGATAACGATGATGACAAATACGATGATAGATAATTTCATCTCCTTCACAGATAGGTTCTAATTTTGTCATTTGATTGTTGAAATTGTTGTGTGAGTCGTATTTGAGTCTCAACCCCCCCCCATATTGTCAACACATGCATCTACTATAACCATGTCAAATTTTAGTGCATACAAGCACAAACTGAAAAAAATTCAACGTTGTCCCCATTCACAGGTCACTCTGCGTGGGGTAAAATTAAAGAATAATTTCCAATAATTAAAACCTTGTAATGGTTCCATTATGAGTACACATAGGAAATATATTTCATTTATAGGGCCTATGTGGTGGTTTTAGACCCTGTGCATGGTTTGGGAGTCCTAAAAGTGTATTGTATGCCTTAAGACATTTACAGTTTCTCCTCATACCATGTCCATGACTTGGAGAAGCATAGTTTGAAAAAATTCAATGTTGGCCCCTTTCACTCGTTGTTTCCGAAAATTTCTGATGAAGATGCTATAGGAATGACGGACATGTTCATTGAAACAACCTCGTCACGATACGGTGATAACGATGGTGACAAATACAATGATGGGCAATTTCATCTCTTTCACAGTTTGGTTCTAATTTTGTCGTTTGATTTTTGAATTCTTTGTGTGAGTCATATTTGAATCTCTAAACCCTCCCATACCATCATCACATGAATCCACTATAACCATGTCAAATTTCAGTGCGTACAAGCACAAACTGAAAAAAATTCAATGTTGGACCCATTCACACGACAGTCTGTGCGGGGTCAAATTAAAGAATAATTTCCACTAATTGACAATTAATGGAAAACCTTGAAAATTGTTAGACAAACCAAAGTTGAAATCAGAGATGATGGTCTACAGGGATGATTTTAAGGATGGAAATTTATTTTAAAATGTAGGAACCTTGGCAAATCTTACTAATATCGCCAACTATAAATGTTTGGCTATATTTTTGTAAAAATATTCAAATTTCTAAGGATTTTATACCGTTTATATAAAATTTTGGCGATTTTTAAGGTAAAATAATTTTGTCCTTTAGAATTTGGGCGAATCATTTTTAGAATAGCGAATCTTGTTTTGGTAAAAAACATGGAAAATTAGCCCATGAGTGAAATTTAGCCCCTAAATGAGCTTCTCTTGGTTTCAAGAATAATACATTCCCTACTGAACAAGGCCAATCACGTGAAGGTGGAAGCTCGTATGGACCCTCCCCCCCCATCACACCACTCTCAATTCCCCAATATACAATTTATCTACTATAAAATATTTGAAACAAACATAGTAAGAATAGAGAATAGAAACTAAGAAAACAAAAAATTTAGGTAAATGAAAGAGAACAAATCAACTGAAAACATATAAATACATACCTCGTTCATTTCAACATTTTGATATCATTAATATTCTTCTTCATCCAACTCAACATCTGTATCATCCGGTTCATAATTGACGTTGAAAGGATTGGCCATATCAACATCATCATTAATGTCATCATTTCCAATCATATCATCATCTATATTATCATCAGGAACATTGTCTCCTACATTTGGCTCGAATTCTTCAAGTTCTTCATCTAAAACATTGGCGATATCATCTTCATCCAGAACATTGTCTAGAACATCTCCTTGAACTTCTACAACGTCTTCGTTTGAAACATGAACTAACTGCTCCTCTACATCATATACTTCTTCAATATCATCTTCTTCTGCTACATTATACTTTACCGACCTTCCTCTCTGATCATATCTAAAAACATATGACCAAACCCCTCTACCTAGGACCTCTGAGTAAAATACATGTTCACATTGGCTTGGAAGAACAAAGAGATTTGATCCTGGCTCAACATTCTTTGTATTAACCATGGTAAATCCATTAGCATATTGATTAACAGTTCTATTAGAATCATGTTCATTCATTCGTAGAATGTACCATTTGACATCGAATATAACTAATTTGAAGGATATAAAGTCACATTCAAGTATATCATCCAAAAACACATAGTATCAATTTTTAGAGACTTCTGGATGCCTGTCACTTCTAGAGGAAACATTAGTAACTTGAAACATTGCAGTTATCCCACTATAATAAGTTTTCATCTTTTCATCCAACTTTTTGATGTGAAATTTGCAGCCATTGCACCACATAGCCTTGTGTTGTTTCAACTGAAATATGCCAGACACGTAAAAAATGCATTGTCAATTGATAAAAATATTTATACTCAGAAATTATGCAAATTAAGAAAAAAACACGCCATATACATCAATATAATATTAAAAAAAAACTAAATAGTATGGGTGAATATGATTTTATGTTTATCTTTTAAACCATATGCTAAATAAATTTCTGTATGTGTAAGATTGGTATCTCCTTTACGTTCAAATTCTTTGACCAATGTAGCCACACCATACCATGATAACCTAACATTATTATATTGTATACATTGTTCAATCCATATTTTCATCCAATCAATATTTTTTGCAATGTATAAATGTATTGCATCCCACTCTCGACCAATTGTATTAAAATAAAACAATTCACATATAATCAGTTACCATGGTATACCTTCATAATAATGGATTATGAAGGAAGACTAAAAATAAGATAAGTACGATATACATAAAAACAAAAGGTCAAATGTATTCTAAATCCCCACCATATACTTACATGTCGCTTTCCTCATTCTACCTTTCCCCAATAGGTTCCCCCCTTCAAATTTGTTGATGGAGTTGACATCCAAAATGCGATCCACATTAATACTTGCAACTATTTTAGGAAGATATTAAGTAATATAAACCATGATTTGATAGACCATATATCCCTCTACCATAGAACCCCCAGGACATGCTCTTTGTCTAATCAAATCCTTCAATGATTTCAAGTGACTCTCAACCATCCACATTGACCTTGTGTGTACAGGTCCACACTTTTCAATCTCCTCAACTTGGTGTACGAGGTAGTGTTCTTGTGCTTTGAAAAATGTCAGAGGAAAATATTTTTCCATTTCACACATTAGATGAGGAATTTGTAACCTCCAATATATATTCTTTATATATTTCTTTAGATGACAACCATTTACAAATGATGGAATCGAATCACAGGTTTCAACAAAAAAGTATATAGTACTACATTACAAGTAAAACAGATGCAGTCAAATATAAGTTGTACAATGAGTTGAACAAATTACACTTTGCATATAAATCACCACTTACCTCATGTATTTTCCAAGATCGTGTATAACTTTTTTGACATTTTTGTCAAAGATGTCTTGGAGAGATAGAGGTGGAACATACTACAACATAAAAAATGTGTCATTATTTATTCCCAATTTAGTAAAAAAAAAAACTAACAAGATGTTTCACCAATATAGAAATATATACACCAAAATAATTATCTTAATCAAGGTATGCCAATCATTATTTGTTACCCCACCCAATCCACCTTTCTTTGTTAGGATATTCTTTATGTTTGAAGAAAATCCAGTGGGAAATTTAATTTTTTCAATAACCTCTTTTACATCCTTGCTTTTCTGCTCTGTCAATAACCATGGAAGGGCGCTTTTATTTTGGTTGTCTGTATCTCTATTTGAATGAATCACACTTTACATTGCATGATTGGCCTCCTTAATGTCATTACAAATCTTGACAATGTTTTCTTTGTAACTCCTTCCATATACTATTCACCATAATGTTTATGTTACATTCTTCTCGATGTACATTGTATCAAACAAATGAACAATTTCTAGGTGCTCATAGTAGGGGATCCTACTGAATTGTATGAGATAAATTTTCATTCCTCGTGGAAGTGCCCCATTATTAATTCCTTCATGACGACCTTCAAGGTGAAGCATATAAATTAAATATATTACAACAATACTTGTCAATTATTAAAATGAATAAAATGCAATAAAAATATAAAAATATTCCAAAAATTTCATGTATGGCACATAGAAGATTTGATCCATACCTTGATGATTTTTGTTATATTGCAACTGCCATAGATGAGGTGTCATTCTCTGTGGTTTTAACCTAGTCTCTTCTTTCCCATTAAAATTATTTTTCTTGGTACTTCGATACCTATTGTTCTTAGAGAGGAAGTGCCTATACTCATCAAACACCTCCTTTCCCAAACTTCTTAAATGACGAGATTTCATCTGAGGACCACAAAATGGACATGGAAATTTACCCTTTGTTTGAATACCTGCAAGATATGGATTAAATTTATATCAATTATTCGAAGTATGTTTAATGAATGGATTATATAAAAACATGCATGATATGAACTCCATAATATTAAACACTATTAAAGTGCAGTGTAACATTATAACATACCACACAAATGTGTTAACCTTGGGGCATCGTGAATTGTCCATACAATCATTGCATGGAATTTAAATTCTCTTTGCACACCTACTGGTCTAGAGATATCATACATAGTGATTCCCTTCCATAACTCTAGTAACTCATTGATAAGAGGCTCAATATATACAGTCATATCTTTGACTTGGTACTTACCTAATTTATTGAATATACAATACATAATTACTACATATATGAGTAAATAAAAAATATCAAACATAATTATAAGACATTATTGAACATACATGAGTAAACAAAAAAAAATAAGACATAATAATGAAACAAACAAGAAAAATAAGATGTTACCATGTTAAAAAACATTATTCTAAACAAGTAGCTGGAACAATCATTGCCAACATTATGTGCTCCCTCTTTATTGAAATCCATGGAGGAATGTTATAGTTGATAACAAAAACAATACACACTGAGTAAGTATATCTGAGCTCTCCAAATGGATTGACACCTTCAACTGCCAATGAAAGCCTAAGATTACGAGGTTCGTCTTTAAAATGTGGCCATATTTTCTTTATCTTCTTAAATGCAGATCCATCCGTAGGCATTCGAAGAACACCATCTTTATTTTTTTTCTTTGCATGGTAATCCATATATTGTGCTATGCTTTTGCACCTGAACAATCGTCGCAAACGTGGAATTGTGGGAATATAACAAAGAACCTTGCGAGGCACCTTTTTGGTTACTTGATTGGTTCGATATCTACTAATTTGACATTTTAGGAATTCCTCTTTTGACGCATGTTCTCCATAATATATAATATGATCATTAGGACATGCATGAATAACTTGATACTCCATTCTGATATCTTTAATAATGGCATGTAAATCTTGGTATGTGCAACATAAAACATTTGAAGGTGGTAACATAAATTCACCTAACAATCTACAACATAAAAAATCAATACTGGTTAATGTAAAGAATATTAATTGTACATATTGCAACCAAATTTTACAAATGATCAACTAACAATAAAAATAGAGGCAAAAATAAAACCTTTATCATCATGTACTAAATGTGAGAAAATATATTACATAACTTAGGAGCTGTGTGACACACGTTTTTGACAAACCATTCATAACCTTTAAGTTCACCAACAACAATATAGCAGAGAGAAGACTTGTTTTGGAGCCTTCATAAAGAGGTTGACTTGCCTTCTCAAGTACATGTATCTCAAAAACACCATCAAGTTGGTCATCATCATCATCCATTCCAACATTATTAAATGTCTCCTGGATCAATATATTTGTCCCATATTCTTCAATCGTGTTATTAGCATCATCATCTTCTTCCATAGGATCATTAACTTAATCTTCAATATTTGCTCCATGTTCCTGAACAAACGCTTGTACAACCACGTCTTCCTCCACAAGCAATGCCCTAGGGTGCCGTTCCTTTATAATTACAAACAATCAAGTAATATTAGTGTATATAAAAAATATCAAAATGATACAAATGTTTACAAATACAATATAGGAAAACAAAGAAAACAAAGACAAAGACAACTTATGAATATGTTCAAAAAATATAGGAAAAATGTTTCTTTTCTTGAAATGTAGAAAGAGAGACACTTTGTGAGATATATAGTGACAACCAAAGAAAACAATCTATTCTTATTTCACCTTCATTGTTATGTCATATTCTTATCTATCCCCCTTCAACCCTGACAAAATATAAACTGCCCTTATCTACCCCCCTCAACCATGTACCTTTAAGGTGCCATAACAGAAACAAGGAATCTCCATATTTCCTTTATTGTCCTCTTCCTGACAAATATGACATTCAACAAGTGTACCATATCCACTTTCCATTAGTGATTTCTGTTTTTTTTTAAATGACGATGTTACTAGGAACTGGAACTGATCTTCAAAAATTTTAAAAAGGAATTAACAACTTTGCAAATACTTCCCAAACAGAGTGTCAGTACCAATATCAAAAGAGGAATTAGCAACTATGAAAATACTTCTCAAATAGAGTGTCGATACTTGTCAACACAACCAGTATTAACTCCCATATTGAACAGTAGCATATGGTGAGCCATATTCATATATATAGTCACAACCAACAAAAACAACCTATTCTTATTTCACCTTCATCATTATGTCATATTCTTATATATCTCCCCTCAACCCTAAAAAAATATAAACTACCCTTATCTATCCCCATAAACCATGTACCTTCAAGGTTCCAAAACAAGAACAAGGAATCTCCATATTTCCTTTATTGTCCTCTTCCTGAAAAATATGAAATTTAGCCAGTATGGCATCTCCACTTTCCATTAGTGATTTATGTTTTTAAAAAAATGACGATGTTACTAGGAACTGGAACTGATATTCAAAACTTAAAAAAAGGAAAAAATTACCAATATCAAAAGGGGAATTATCAACTCTACAAATACTTTTCAAACAGAGCGTCAATAACAATATCAAAAGAGGAATTAACAAATTTGCAAACAATTCTCAAATAGAGAGTCAATTCTTGTCAACACAACTAATATTAACTCTCGTATTGAACAATAGAATAATCCATTAAACTATTAACCCCTAACCCGGACTAACCCCTTAATCCCTAACCCTAAACCTTTAACCCCTACTCCCTAAAACCTCATTAACCTTTAAATCATCTAGGACCTAAACCCCCTAAACCTACCTTAAACCCTAGGCTTTTAACCCCAAACCCCTTAACCACTGATCCCTAATATGGCCTTATTAACCCTTAAACCTCTAAAATCTTAACCCCTAAACCATTACACCCTATACCCCTTAACCACTAAACCATACCCTAAACCCTAATTAAAATCTACATCTTATGTCTACTTCTTCTCTTCTTAACTTACTCTCAATTTGTTGTGTATGTAGAATATATCCATAAAGAAAAAAATAAACGTTTACAAAAACAATCTGCAATATAAAGACATATAGTGAATAACTTACCAAGGGACGATATTCATGCCTACCTTCAAGGTGTCCATACTCTCTACGATGTTTTTTAGATGTTTTTATTAAAAGTCTCCTTCTATTATACCCCATGCATGTTTTACAAGGGAAAAAAACATTTTCGATCACCCAAAGCCTCAACCAATGCAGATCTTGTGTCTCGGTCTTGTCCTTCTTTTTTTACAGTTATTTGCCACCTGATCACTTGATGGGCATCATCTAGGGGTCAATAGTCTAAAACACTGAATCATACCACTTTTCCCTTGAGATTATAATACTTTTATGCATGGTCACTAGTTTCCCATTTACATCCCATGACCAAGAAGTGTTGGTCACTCCCTGTCCTCCCACAAGGAGTGACCAGGCACTCCCTGCAAGAATGCAGGGCACGACCGAGTCTGTTACTCCATTTTTTGGATTGGTTTCATGAGATGAGATTCAATCAGATATTCCTCATGGTTCGACCTAGAGAAGTTTTTCATCTTGGGCATAGAGATCTTATCCAAATTTCCCTTTGATATTATCTCTACTATCCTATAAATAATGGGGTTCTAATGGGAAAAGGGGGGAAGAAAATATAAAGTAATTTTGTGCTGGCACATTAATCACGAAGCTTGAGAAATGAATATGGTGGTTAGAGCTTCATCAGGATATCAAATTGTAAGTTGTAAACTGTTTTCCTTTGATCAATAGAATATGCACGTGACTTTCCCTCTTATTTGATTGTATATGATTATCATAATTAAGATGTTTATGTTATATAATTGGATCTATAATAAATCTGCACATGATATATTTGATCTTGTGAAAGGAGTTTGATTGTATCTTCATGTGTGTACATCCAAATTCCAAGAGAAAAGGACATTTTCGAAAAGGAAAATAATGAAGGAGCATGTAGGAACAATTGTTAGGTGACCGGGTAAGCCCTTTGTTCCATTCACTTAAAGATCATGTATGTGTATGAACTTTAAGTGAAAATATCTTACAACAAATTGGCGACTCCACTAGGGATCCCACTATTGTTTAGTTAGTTTTTCTTCCTCGGTTTCTTTGATTTGTCTTTCCAATATCCTCGCTTGTTGTAAGCCCCAATTTTTGGTCTTGACCTGTTAGTAAGTATTTTCTGAGGCCATTTGCAAATTCTCTTCCTCAGATCTGGTAGATCTGCTTCAGATCTATTTTTTTTGAAATTGTAGAGTCATGATCATGGGTGATCTATGCCCATAGAGTGAAAAAAACTTTCTGGTCACTTGTTTCTCCATTGTAAGAGGCGACCAACCTGAGATTTTCACTGTAGGGAGCGACCAAGAAACTTTGGTCGCCCTCTATCCATATACAGGGTGTGACCAGAGCTCTGTGGTTTCCCTGTGATCATTAACAAGAAGTGACTAGGCTCTGAAGCTAATTTTTGAAGGGATATCCTTCAAAAACAGGTTCATATATGTGTCTCTCCTTTCTTCCACCCCTCCATAGCTCTCTCAGATCTGTCCCAAAAGTTATTGCTACAACATTTTTTCAAAGTCATTTTGAAATTGTCTTGTGTGCAATTTCATTCAGTTGATTAAAAATACTTTTTTTGTGTGGGTATGGTTTAGGTCATCTAATCTCATTCACTTGGGCGTAAATTTCTTATGGTACCTTTGCAAAGAGAGTATTTTTGTTTTTTTAAATATTTTGGGTGTTCCTTTAGATTTTCTTTCATTGTTTAAACAAAACCAACTCTCTCGACTTGCATCTCATCTTTGAGTGAAATTCCTTTTTCAAGTTATTTGAAAGCTTGGGTTTTGCATTGAAGACATTCTTGTGATTGAATTTTTCCTTGGGTGATGTTTCATAGTTAGAGTGTTTTGGTATATATTGAAAAGGGCTTGTATTTGTTTTTTCCGGAAACATTTATTTGCTAATTTGGCATCATTCTTCTTTCCATTTAAAGAGGAAAATTGAAAAGTTGCATGATATTGAGTGCTTGTTCATATTAAGAAGAAAATAAATCTTCTCCTTCTCGTAGATAGAATTCATCAAAAATAAATGATTGCATTTCATTCTTTTTGCATTCTATTGGAATCAAGTGTCAAACATCATTAGTTTCATCCCTGTGGACCTTTTTGAGTAAAAACGACCATTAAAATCAACCAACACTTTAATAAAATTAACCAGACATTTTTTTTTATAGTACACAAACAATAGTTTGGAGCTAGGATCTTTGGACAAGGAAAAGTGAGTAAATTGTCGAAGACTACTAAACAAGATTGTATAACACTAAAGAGTGATAAAATACAACTTTTTTATAGGCATGGACGAGAACCCTCTCTAACACAGGGGCTAAGCATGAGGTCATGTGTAGAAGAGAAGCAAAGATTACCCCTCCAAATCTTGACCAATCGTAGTGGAAAGAAAGTATATTGGGGGTTTTTCTTTAGAAACTATTGGTTTAATTTGGTCTTGATGCTTTATGAATCTCGAATCCATTCAGGGTCCTCAGGAGTCTTACTGGTCCACTTGTATTCAGTTCTCTTGAAGAACTTCATACTTTGTTACCCTGCCCATACGTTTGGTCCCGACTGTCGATTGTACCCCCCTAGAGGTCAACTACGAGTTGGTAACCTTAGTGGACTTTCCTAGGTATCTACAGCGGTGACTATGGGGGGATTCCCATGGTACCTGGGGTATACATCGTATCACACTTGCAGTACCCTTAGAGGGTGACCTTGTGAAGTGAGGGTTGCTTGCACCAAGAAGGGTTGTTACATGGAGTTTGGGGTAGTTGCTTCTCATATATTCGTTGATCGATTGACATCGTGTGTTCGAAATATCCTTCTATCTATTTTTTCTTGGTTTATTACCTATATATTTCTTATGGGTGTGTTCAGTCAACATTTGTGGTTGGCCTTCAGGACTTTTTATTTTCCTTTCACTGTGGTTGACCAAGGTATTCGTAGATCTCACAAAATGCAAGGATTACTTCCTAAGGGGCAAGATACTCCAAAAAACCTTTCTAATAAAGGAATGGTCAAAGGAATGACTTATCAAACTGGGATTGTAGCTCCTGGGAGTGACCAACACAAAGAAGAGCCAGTCACAACCTTTGTGGAAGGCGTGGTATCTCATGAAAATCCCCCCTTGAATGATCCTCTTGCCCCACTACCCATTCCACAACCATCCACGACATATGTTGATGCTTTTTCTTTTTATCATTTTCTGGAGGAATAAAAAATTTCACCCCCTCTATCCACAACTCTTGGAGTTGATCTTGCACAAACACAGTTTTATACTATTGGTAATTCTTCTTTATTAGGAAAATCTGTGACCCAGGTTACTCCGACACAACCACTAGAAAATACACCTCTCTTTTCACGTGGGTCGGGTAATATTCCTGCTTCACTAGTCCCATATATGCACACACCAAGTTCTTTACTTGGTCGTTCCATTGGTTAGATGACCAGTAGTCAAGTCATTCACACAACCTCAATAAAAAAATCCACAATCATCCTACATCTCCAACTTTACAAATGGGAATTTCTTCTATACCCTTCATTGGAGGTCAATCTTCAATTGGAGAGAAACCCTCCCCATGGGGGAAACAACCAGCTCTGGGGAAACAATATATTTGGATCCAACAACTAGTTGGAGGGAAACAACCTATTTTGGGCCAACAACCACTTGGGGGGAAACCAATTGGAGGTAAGAACCTAGTTTGGGGACAATCCTAGACTGGAAACCAACCTCAACCCTGGGGAATGTTTTTACGACAAACCCTACAGGTGTTTAAAATGGTTTACCGTATCCAAGAGTTTCAAATAATCCATGGTATCAACCCAATCCAACAAGAATCTCTCCACAAGGTTATTTTCCCACCCAACCAATGAACCCCTTGTTCCCCACTCCTCGAACCACTCAATCATATATGGGTGGACCATCATGCTTCAACATGTCGTCCCAACCTGTGTATGGTCCTACTAGTACTCCGATGTCACATCTGTATTACCAATATTCACAATCAAATTGACAATTTCATTTCTTTGCTACCTTAGATCTGCCATATTTTTCGTGTTTGACAAACCATCCTATACAACATGCACCATTTCCCCCCCTATCCCTCTCAAACTATGATCCCACAAGGAGAAACCAATCACTTTGTGCAAGAATGCAAGGCACGACTGGGTCTTTTACTCCCTTTTTAGGATTGGTTTCGTGAGATGAGATTCGACCAAAAATTCTTTATGGTTAAACCTCGAGAAATTTTTCATCTTGGGTATAAATATCTTATCAAAATTTCCCTTTGATTTTATCTCTACTATCCTATAAACAAATGGGGTCTCTCATGGGAAAAAGGGGGAGGAAAAGAGAATGTAAGTTTATGCTACCAGATTAATCACAGAGATTGGGAAAGGAATCTGGTTAGAGATTCATCAGGCTATAAAATTGTAAGTTGTAATTTTTTTTCATTTGATCAATAGAAGACACCTATGACTTTACCTCTTATTTGATTGTATATGATTATCATAATTAAGATGTTTATGTTATATAATTAGATCTATAATAAATATGCACATGATATATTTGATCTTGTGAAAGAAGTATGCTTGTATCTTCATGTGTGTAGATCCACATTGAAAAGAACAAAGGACATCTTCAACAAGGAAATAACGAAGGAGCGTGCAAGGACAATCGTTAGGTGAT
>ML781614.1:109538-127169 GCA_009831015.1 Picea engelmannii | reverse complement strand
AAGAATGGATGCGCCCATTTGCCTTAATCAACTTCATGAGGGAAGGTGAGGAGTTTTCTAATCTAACAACTGAGATTAGATTAGATGGGTGGCTGAGATTTGGTGTCTCTTCACTCACCCTCACTTTAATCATAAAGTTATCTTTTAATTTGCATCTCACAAATTAATTTGACTAAGACCCATTTTCGGCAATTTCTCCCCTTTGGCGCCTAGGGAAGATAAACACTTGCCTTGGTACATTATTAAAAAAATTTAACAATTTGTATCTCTATTCTTTCTTAGGTTTATGGAGATCCTAAGGGAGGTAACTCATGCAGGGTGAAAATATCATACAACACTCCTAGTGGAATGTTGTGTGACATTTTTCCTTACCAAATTTCAGTGATGATTATCTTCAAAAATCAACCTCAATAGTTTAACTATTTGTACTGCAATTGACAAAATAAAATTAAAATTTTGTATTATGACCTAAAAATATCCCTTATAACCTTTGCAAACCATCGCTAGTATAGAAACAATGTCGAACATCTTTAATATTTCAAAATTTTTAAATTATATATCACTTTTTCGTCAGACTTCTGACGATTGTTGACCAGAGAGACATTTCTTAATGTACAAAATTATTGACTTCATCAAATGTCGGTACATAGATCATTGACCTTGTCAACCGCAGAATATTTGATGACAATCTGGACTTTGAGAGGAAATCAATTTTGATGAGAGATAATTTTTACAAGTGGTTGAGGTTGAGAGGCTTTGGTGAGAGACCAAGGTTTAGGATACAAAATAAGGACTTTTGTTAGTGCGAGGAGTGTAGGAGAAAAGGACTTTTTCTTACACTAGAGTGAGGAGATCTCATAGGTTGGGCGAAGAGATTTCATCCAAGTATTGATCAGAGGGTTGGATCACAAAGGAATGTGATTCAAGATCTTGGATAGGTGGAGAAGGAATTCCATCTAGAGGTCATAGAGGTCAAGGATGAGAGAGAGTAGAAACAAATGCAGGTGGGTTTCAGTCAACAAAAGCCACAAGAAAATTTTTATTGTATAAATCTTCCTGTTTGGATTTTTTGTATAGATACAGGATTCACAATGGGTTGATTCACGTATATACATGGATGACAAGAGGGTGAATCATGTATGTCTCTAGAAACGTGTCAGAACATGTTGTACAACAACACATGAGTTTCTAGGTTTTTCTGCAGTGTCACACGTGCTTTGCATGTCACACGTTTTTACATTATGAAAGGAAATGTCCTCACATGAAGAAGGGGGGGGATGAAATACAAGTAGATATAGCTATGTTGGCAAAGGATCAAATGGTCGAGTTTTCGAAGAAGTTATAATAGAATTTTTTTTTACTTGTTTCCTAGAATTCCTTGGGCACTATATTAGATGGTCCACGGTTGATAGATAGTGGAGCCATGTGTCATATGACAGGAGCACGAGAGGTGTTTGATATCTTCATAGAGTCTAAATCAGAGGTGCATGTGGAAATTGGTATGGGGACCAAGAATGCAATGAAGGGATATGGAACAATGCCATTCCGGATGGATTCAAGAGGTGTTTTGAGAGTACAAGATGTGATATGGGCGCCAACACTCAAGAAGAGTGTGATCTCAGTCTCAGTGATTAAGAAGAATGGATACGAGGTATTACTTTGAGATGGATAGGTTCTCATCATGCCTAGAGTATCTAGCTCAGACAAAGAAACTGTATTTGGAGTTAGAGAGAGCAACTTGTATAGGTTAAAGGGCCAACCTATGTGAGCAATGAAAATTAGAAGAGTGGTAGAGAACAAGGAGTGAGTAGCTTTGAAGGTTGAGAAACTTAGAGGGAGTCAACCTTTAGGTTCAGGTGGGAAGGATCATCCTTACAAGTCCATCAAGAAGGAGTCATGGTACGATATGGCCATGCAAGATGCTCACAAGTAGGAAACTTCGAGGAGCATGTTCAAAGGCAGTGAGTCTTTGGAGACAGGTTAGACCATCATGGAAGGGATAACTTCTATGTCAAAGGGAGCATCCAATCAGGTATATTGGAGAGAAGGAATGGTAGCATATCTGGTAGTGAATATTGAGCCAAATCCAGGTGGGAGAAGTACCTTCCTCACTAAGAGGGAGTGTTTATGTTGGTGGTAGCATAAAACATGTACGTTCACATTGGCATGTGTCTAGCATGTTGAAGTCGCCAAACAATATTCTAGTCTTGAGTTTACTTTAGTTAAAAGGAATTAATTAAAGTAAAAAATTATTTATTAGTGAATTGAGTTATTTAAGGAACATGCATAGAATGCAACATGTAATCTAAATATTAAGTGAGTGTGAGAAGTAATCTCAACTATAGATCACTTTGAACATTAGAAATAGATTGTAACTCATGATTATAAAAGCAAAGCTAGGAGAAGGAGGAAGACACTTGTGTTGAGGGAGTCCACAAAGTTAGGACTTTGAGAGGAAGTGACTTTTGATGAGAGATCAATTTGAGATACTTTTGATGAAAGGTCGATGTCGATACAATTTAGTGAGAGACTAAGGTTGAGGATAGAAAAGAAGGAATTTTTCTAGTGTGAGGAGTATAGGAGCAAAGAAGGATTATTTCTTACACTAGAGTGATGAGATCTCATAGGTTGGGTGAAGAGTTTTCATCGAAGTATTGATTAGAGGGTTGGATCACAATGGACCGTGATTCAATATCTTGTATAGGTGGATAAGGGATTCCATATAGAGGCCATACAGGTTAAGGAGGAAAGAGAGAAGAAGTATCCGCAGGTGGGTTTTTTTCAGCAAAAGCCATAGGAAAAGTTAGATCGTACAGATCTTTCCATACACAATTTTTCACAGATACAAAATTCACAGTGGGTTGAATCACATATATATGAAGATCAAAAGAGGGTGAATCACGTGTGCCTCAAGAAACATGACAAAACAGGTCTTACAAAAATACAAGAGTTTCCAGGTTTGTCTGCAGTGTATAATTCTCTCAATGGGTCATTTTCTCTGTTACGAGAGACTTGTTTTGACCTTAATAAAACCATCATTAGACTGGTTTTCCCTACATGGTTTTTCTAGGGGTTTATACCCAAAAATATTGGTGTTAATGTGTGTTTGATTTTGTTTTATTTTTTATGTTTCCACTTCGTGTTTATTTGATTACTCAGCTGTGTTTTTAGTAGATAAAGTGATTTTATTTTGAGCTAACTGTTAGGTGTTGAGTAGAGTGGTAAAAGATAAACATGGTATTCGTGCGTACCAAGGGTTGAATCCACTTCGGAAAATCAACACATTTTTGGTGAATCCATTGGGGATTATTTAATTTCAAGGTATCTGAGGCTTTGTTTCATATATGATTGAGGAACCAGAGTCTCCATGGTTCAAATGTTCAAAAAGGAAATTCAATAAGACTGCTACTTGTTCTAGATGCACGAGATTTATGAAAATCTCATTCAAAAATATTTTGAATGACCTTAAATATAATGTTCTTGGATATTTTGGAACAAGTCAAATATTAAAATATTTGAAGAGCCAAGAACCATCAAATATTCGGGAGGATGAACTCCCAAACAACTCCATTGGAAAGATTCTAGAATCTCAAGAAAATCCTGATGGCGACTCCACCAAAGAATTGTGTTCATTTCATAATGATCCTTTTCATTCTCCACCAATATCATTAAAGACTTTCCAATATGAAATAAAAAGGAGAGGTATCGAAAGAAGGAACCGGTTGCACAGAATCCCTTTAAATCTGGAAGGAGTATATTATCAAATGCCAAAAATTTCAATTGGAAAATTTCCCACATTCTTCGGGGATACTGTGGAGGATGCAGAGAAACATTTGTTTAAATTAAAAAGTACATGTGATGTTTTCAGTATCTTTGAAGATAATATTACATGTCGATTATTTGCACAAAATTTTCATGGGAATGCTCGTGAATGTTTCTTTTCATTGCTACCTAGGACCATTACCAGTTGGGATGTGTTGGAAACTTCATTTGCTGAAAAGTACATCCCAAGAGTGCACCCTTTATCCATTTATGGTGTTTTCAATGATTCTTCCCACCCACCCTCTCCAATATGGGCACAAGACAATGAAGTGAGTGATTTGGAAGAAAAATCTAATCAAAGATTGGAAAAAATTTCTGAATCAAATCATATTATTGAAACTGAAAATGAGGATTCCATTTTTCAAGTGCAAGATTTCAACTTCTCATATACTCCATATGAGGATATTTTGGGCAAAACGTTTGAGAATGAAATTGAGCAGTCTCCATAAAATTCAAAACAAGATTTCATCCAACATGCTTATGTGTAAAATGTTGCAACATGTTTGAAATGGTCGCATCTTGATGATGACAAGTCACAAGAACATTGCCAGCAAAAAGAATTGGTTGAAGAAATTAATCTTGAGAACGATGATGGGAAACATTTCCATTCATGAATTCTTTTAGGACATTTCCATTGAATTAAGAATATTGGATGTGGTCGAAGATAAGGAGAAAGATGAAAATATTTTCAATTGGGAAATTTCTCATCCAACCAAAGATTGTAGTACTCATGAGAAAATGAGAGTTGATTTTATTGAATCATGGTTCCAAAGAATTTTTGGCCAAGCAATGCAATCAAATTTTGGGCACATCTAGCTCAACTTTACCTCAATACGCTTTGGGAATGATATTGACTCCTTGATAGAAAATCCAATGTGTTCCCCAATTCTGGAGTTGATTCCACATATCAGTTGGATGCTTGAATGGCTCGATTGAAAATATACTTAAACTTGAAAAGTGTCTCTTTCCTCCAAGTAGGTTAGGGTAGCTAGATCTTGTTTGTACATAATTTGATTATTTAGTAAAAATTTTACATAATAAAGGAGTTTCTAGATGGAGATAATGTTTGAAGATGACTCCATGTCCCAATGGAGAAGGCAATTGGACCATGATTATGGATTCTCAATAATCCACAGGGGGTTACCGTCCCAGAGTTGGATCTAGATGTTGATGTGTTTTCACCCATAAAATAGAGACAAATTTTATTTTTGGTTGAATTTGAAAAGTTCTAAAGAATCTTCAACTTTTGGTCGTGAAGACTCAACGAGTTTTCAATCAGTTTCAGTTCTCCAATTCTTAATAATGAAAGGCTAACAAAGATGGTTTTTATTTGAAACAAAAGAGAAGAAAAGAGAAGATACTAAAGGAAGGAAATTTATTATGTATATCTTGTCACTAAATACCCCTATATCTCAGCTCTATTCATCACTTTACAGAATCTAAAATAGAGCTCATATGCCCAAGATACACCATTTTTCTCCCACATTTTATTGCCCCATACTTATCCATTTTTCATTTTCCGTATCCCCCACTCTCCATATTTAATCATTCTTTCTCATTTTCCTTCCTATTTTCTTTTTGTATACTTCCTTCCTCTCTACTCTCCACCACTTCCATACTTAGTCATTTTCACTACTACCCATACTACTCCCCATACTCCATACTTGGGCATTTTTCCAATCTTTCATACAATTTCTATACTAAACCATTTCCATGTAAAAAAGGTCGACATTAGTTAATAAGGCCTATTTAATAAATGTGAAAAAGTCAATGTCATAAGACCTAATAGAAGCTTCCGCTTCTATAAATATCTTCCTCTTGATTGTTATTTATAAGATAGAATTAGTATAAATAAGAGTAGGAGGCACGATAAACTTTTTCTTGAGAATTATTGTATTAGAGCCCTACTCTGCTAGAGTTTTCCCCCTCGAGGAGGCAAGTGAACATTTCTTTCTTCAAATAAAGGTATTATTTAGGGTAATTTATCTTCTCAATATTTTGTTTTACCATTGATATTTGTTGAATATTCTTGTTTCTGCATATTATATTACATTTGGTACCTTACAAGTGGTATTAGAGCACTTTCCTTGGCGTGAATTGTGGGTAAATGTTTTTCTAGGGTAGAGACGTGTAATACTAACGTCTTATAAATCACATAGATCTATCATTCATTAGGTAAAACTACGGTGGGGAAAACTACACACAAGCGATACAATACATCCTCACGGGATTTCCTAGAAACCAAAGTTGCTCCATTGTTGGAAACCTTTGTCACCCCTGTTGGTACCCCTTGAGTAGTACCACACCAGATAAAATTTGTACACGAACATCACTCCCATGTACCAGTAGGTGTATCAAGAGTCACCTAGGTATCCTGAAACCAACCTTGGATCAACCATTCAGCTGCTTGACTGCTATAGTTCCACCGAGAACAACGCTTGGGAAGATACTCTCTAGTACATGGGTAATCGGGTAGTACGACTAGGGTAAAATCGAGCTTCATTAGTTGGTGTCCTAAGATATTGGGCCGAGTACTATTGTTTGACCCCACATGTATATTATAGAGATATAGCACAGTGAAAACCCTTGACTATAGGAACCCTAAACCCTAACCCCTGAGAAAGAAACAAAATATAAAAGGAACATACAAGATCTATTGCCACACAAGCTTGTCTCTTGCATTCTGGTTGTAAAATTCCTACATAATATATATATATATATATATATATATATATATATATATATATATATATTAGTTAATAATTTGGGCCATTCGCTAGGGAAGTATTCTTTAGGCTGAAGTATAACTCTGTAGAAGTAAAATAAAGAAAGAAAGAAAAAAAAAAGTAGAGGTCCCTTTGGCACCCTTATTTGGAACCTATCCCATTGGATTCCTCTCTTTTACCTGATTACCGTGGTACCTATCATTTTTAAGACATTTTTTTTCATGGACCCGACACCCTTCCCGCTACCCTTATTTGCCACATATCCCATTTTCTTCCTCTCTTTTCCCCATATTCCATGATACCAATCACCTATAAAAAAAAAATCAGTGAATACCCGCCTACCCATTTTTTCCTTTGCCCAAATGGCCACCACCCGCGCCCAAGAACTCAATACCTTTATTACTGAAAAAATCATAAAGAAGGAGGACATCAAGACTCTCAATTGCAAAATTAGCAAGCTCAATTCCTCTATTCAGATCATCCAGGACCAATGTGTCAACATCAAATACATCAAAGATACAATCAACCAATTGATGGGACACTCCCTGAACCCTACCTCTTCTGAACAACCTTCCTATAAAGAAGAAAATGACTCTTCCCATTACCAAGGTCCTCATTCCACCCACCTTCCTCAATACCTATGCCTTCCCATAATTGAGGCGAAAATATTTGATGGATTGAATCCCATAAGATGAGTCACTCAAATGGAACATTATTTCTCTCTGCATAACATTACTGATGATTTAGCCAAGCTTCATTATAGTTTCTTACATCTGGATCCAAAACATTGGAAATGGTGGTAATGGAATATAAATGCATGCCAAGGGTATATTGCTTGGACACAGTCTGTTGCAAATCTTTATCATCGCTTTGACTCTGACACCCACCATTTAGGCCATTTGACCAATTTGAAGCAGTCTTGGATAGTGGAAGACTTTATCACTGCCTTTGAGCCATTGGATTTTAGAACGAAGGGCATGGTAGATGCCTTCTTTCGGGAATGATTTATCAATGGCCTAAAAGATGAAATTTGTGCCCATGTTCTCATGGAACGCCCCCCGACTTGGTTGGAAGCTACTCAATGAGCCAAGGAAGAACAACATATTGTCTCCTCCAAGACCAGAAAACCATCCTTTCATCCCCACCCTAAACTCACCAATCCCACCCCTCCTGCAACTCCCCTCAAGATACAAAAATTAACCTGGGAAGAAATGACTAAATTCCAACTCAAGGGTCTTTTCTATAATTGATCCAGGAGGATCTGGAATGCTCACAGAAGATCGGGAATATCCAAAAAGATCACATAGGTCATAGGGGATCCATAAATTCTCAAAATTAGAACGTCTCAAATCGTCTTGAAAACATAATCATTATGCATATCCTGTCGTTATCTTTCCAAAGACGTAAACTACGCGTCAAACAAAGCTCGCATGCAAACGTTATGAGAAGTCAAAGTTTGGTCAATCCAAACAAAATAAGGGTGACACGTGATGTGGTGAGATCATCATGGTCAAGGGTGACATCAACAGATGACATGGCATGTACAATCAACAACTAAGTTAGCAAGTTATGTTGGCAATATATACTCCAAGTGGACCAGTTATGTAATGACATGTGGCATTGGATAGCCAATTAGAAGCTACCACATGGCAACCCCTCATTGGCTAATGCTGGTTAATGTGTGGTAAAATTATTATGGATTCCCAGGGAATCAACCCCATGGCTGGAAGCCCCTCATTGGCCAATGTTGGTTAATGTGTGGTAAAATTATTATTGATTCCATGGAATCGACCCCATGACCTCCATAGCCATCAACACCTTAGCATACCCGCCACAACCATCATACCACACCATAGAAGTTAGGCTTCATATGGAAATAAAATTATAAATGTTTATATTATATTTCATTTTGGGGGGAAAGGGGCCGAGGGCGTATCCCCCAGCCCCTCATCCTTACACTCACCATATGACCTTACCATAATCCACAAAGGGGCTAATTAAAGTTTGGGCGAGAAGTTTAATATGCCATGAGGGTTTCATATAATATATATAATATATAAGAACATGTTTTATGCCAACCAATGGATTTAAAACTATAACCAACAAATAAAACAAATTATATGTCATGCATGGGAATTGAAATCAGAACCTTCGCCAAGTTAGCGGATGGTTTTTAACCAACTCACCCATGCCTCTAGATTTAGCGAGATTCTGCTAACTTTAGAATATAGTTGCAGCCAAATTTGGAGGTAGTTTTTGAGAACCCATCTATATAATGAACACAAATCCCAATGCAATGACACACATCCCTATGTGCACACATTCTAAGACTACACGAAGTTCAAGGTAAGGAAAGTAAAAGGACATGCATCATGAGGAACATAGTCTGAGACTACATGGATTTTGAGACAGGGAATGGATTTCAAGACTGTACGAAAGTAAGTGCAAGTACAACTTAATTTTGTATTGCAATGTAAAGCGTGAAAAATGGTACCTTGACGATATAAATACGAGGTTATTTTTGTGATTTGAGTTCATTTGTAAAACTTTGTAATAAAATTTTCATTTATGAGTATTTAATGCATTGTTTTGCATGCCGGGAGGCGCAAAATTGAGCTAGTTTGGAAAGTGGTGGACTTTACAGTCAAATGTTTCAGAATTTCATAAGGATTTCAATGGTGAAGTTATTTTCTTATTGTGAGTGATGAAATTTAAAAGAATCATTTAAATTGGAATATGTGAGTCATGTTACATGTGTTTTGGTATTTAATCTTCAATTTTTATGAGTTTTGGGTAAAAAGCACATCATCAAATTTTTGCAATCACCTCAATAGATCCTAGAAATTATATGGAAACAAGTTATATACTTCATGTATATATTTTCAAGAATAAGTGGTGTCTAAATATTTTCATATCAAGTGGTATTAGAGCTAGTTTTGACATGTTTTGCAGGTTGTTGATGTGATGATATCTGAAGCTCGAGTTGGTGAATATATTGAAGGATCTTTACAAGGAAGCAAGATAAGTAAGGTTCTTATGAAGCTGAGATTCAATTGAAAAAGAAAATTAATAAACAAATCCAGAGAGATAATTCTCAGCTAAGGATGCAATTGCATGATCTTAAGGAAGAGAAGCAAAGGCTCCAAGATTGACTATTATGTCATGAAAATTTCTACAAGTATTTTTCATGAACTAGAGAGAAAGTTGTAGATGTCACCATCAATCAGTAAAGTTTAACAAGAAGAGAATGAGATAGATTCTCTTGCACTATTTCCATCCAAGAACATGATTGAGAAAGAAGAATATTCATATTTCCATCAATATGGAGAGTGCTCGAGGGTAGTTGAAGCAAAGAGAACCTCAGATGAATAAATCCTACCTAAATAATTGGCATTACCTTCCAATCCAGATAAGAGTAACATGTGCAAGTCATCTTCAAGGAAAGATTTGCATGCTATAGGAGAAGGTATGAAATTTTTTACCACTGGTGAATTGTGTAGTTATCCATGTGCTTCCCATGGAACTAGAAACCATGATGTGAAGGAGTATCTGAGAAGAAAGTTTGTGCAAGTAAATCCCTCCAAGAAGAAGGAGGTAGATCATTTCTCAAGTTAAATGAAAAGGAGTAATTCTAAGAAGGGGTCATGTAACAAGAAAATATACTCTTATTGTGGTAAGAGTGGACACCAAATTGAGAAGCGTTGGAAACTTTACCCACACTTATGTCCGAAGCAAAAATTGAAGGATGAGAAGACACTTGTGAGAAGACAAGCAACGACAACTATAAATGAAGTCAATGGTCTTACTGAAAGGATTGGAAAATAATACTTCTTGATGACTGGTCTTGGCAAAGTGATTTATGAAGACATCGAAGAATGGTTCGTGGATGATGGATCATCTCTCCACAGGACCAGGATGAGATCAATATTCTTAAATTTCTTAGAATCTGACACAGATTTCTTTGTGGGATCTAGAACCAACACCAGATATGCCATAAGAGGGTATGGATATGTCATATTCCAACTCGATTCGGGAGGATTTCTAGGAATTGAGAATATGTTTTTTTTTCCAGACTTAAAGGTAAACCTAATCTCAGTTGCATCATTTGAAGATGATGGATATATAGTTGCATTCTAGAATGGACGAGTACTTGTGTATGAAAGGGAAGCTACTGCAGACACAACAATAGTAATTGGTATCCACAGAGAGACGTTATACAGGTTATTGGGAAGACCAATAGTTTGGTCCAATGGTTACTTAGATTCAACATCATATTTTTCATCAAATTCAATGTCTGATTCAACATCAGTGTCAGAGGCATTGTCAGAGGTCGGAAGATGCAAGACTCCTCCTAGTACATTGGGGAGAATGTGTCCATAAGTAAACCATCTTTAAAATTTTGTAAATATGTATATCTGTAAATATAATATGCATATGTAAAAAATCTCCTAAAGTCTATTAGAAATATTGTAAGCCACTCATTGTAAATTATAAGAGTGAGAGGGACTCTGCAAATTTCTATATTTCCACCTTKTATGAGTGAGAGGAGTTTTGTAAAGAGAGTTTCTGTATTTCCACCTTATATGTTGTAAAGAGTGAGAGTAATATCATTAAATAAATTTCTAGATAGCCACCTATACATATTGTCTTATAGTGAGAGGAATCTCGTTATGAAGATTTCAAATCCTTTAGACAACAATATGGACAATTGTTTTGTCTCATAATCAAGTAAAGGGGCTACATATGGATCAAAATGTCTTAGTCAACATTCTTGACTCTAAAGAACCAGAGGTGAAGGAACAAAAGGATGCATGTAGTTGGAACATGTAGTTCAAGAGCGGAAAGGGCATCAAAGTAATGTAAAAATTTCTAGAGCTGGTAAAGGAGAAGTAATCCTCTTATAAGAGGCACATAAAGGTGCATGCTATAAGCATCATTAAACAATATGTAATGTTTGTATGATGTATACCTTGAGAAAAAGCAATCAAGGCAGGTACATATAATAACAATACAAACATAATTGTTTTCCCAAGGAAGGAGCGGCAATGGACAAAATATTCATTCAAGGAATTCTATAGATATATCAAGAATAACAAAGAGTCCAAATGGGAAATACATAGATAAACATTCGACTTGGTTTCATATTGGCTGAGATAGACTATATTACACGGAAGGAGATGGGAGTGGATGTTGAAATACAGATACAATCATTACATAGATTCAATGAACATGAATTTTGTTTTCAAGGAATCTATAAGCCATAACTGGAGCTATATATACCATATTAGCTACAGTGCTAGAGGCCAGAGTCAGAGCTATATTCCAGAATAAGACAAAACTGAAGATATATATATCATATTAGCTACAGAGCTAGAGGCCAGAGTCAGAGCTATATTCTAGAGGAACAAACAAAAGCACACTAATATAGTACCTGAGATCGAAGACCCAAATTGAAGACTTAATTCCAAAAGAATCAACAAGTTGGAAGAGTGAAGAAGCTTCATCACTAAGTTATTGATTAAAGAATTTCAGTAAGATGGAAGAGTGAGTTAGAGTTATCATAACTAATTTGTTGAATATCAATACTTATGGAGGTCCAAAAGTTCTTCAGTGGGAAGGTGTGATCAAGGAGGACCCGAAACACTCACAAAGGTCTAGGAGGATCCAGAATGATCACAGAGATCCCAGGTGATCCATAAATGCTCAAAACTTGACCGTCTCAAATAGTATTGAAAAAAAACATGATTGCGTAGAGCTCATCGTTAGCTTTCCAATGGTGCAAACAACACATCAAACTGAGATAGTATGCAAAAGTTATGAGTAGTCAAATTTTGGTCAAACCAAGGAAAATAGGTGTGACATGTGGCACCACCAAAGGGTGACATTAACATGGTCAAGGGTGACGTTAGAAAATGACATGGCATGTATAGTCAACAACTGAGTTAGCAAGTGATGTTGGCAATACGTACTCCAAGTGGATGAGTTACGTAATGACACGTGTCATTGGATAGCCAATGAGAGGCTGCCATGTGGCAACCCCTCATTAGCCAATGTTGGTTAATGTGCGGTAAAATTATCATGGACTCTGGGGAATTGACCCCATGACCTCCATAGCCATTAACACTTTAGCATACCCGCCACAACCATCGTACCACACCATAAAACTTAAGCTTCATATGGAAATTAAATTATAAATGTTTATATTATGGTTCATTTTGGGGGGAAAGGGGTCGAGGGCTTAGCCCCCATCCCCTGGTCCTTACACTCACCATATGACCTTACCATAATCCACAAAGGGGCTTATCAAAGTTTGGGCGGGAAGTTTAATACGCCACGGGAGCTTCATATATTATATATAATATATATTATATATAATATATATAATATATTATATATAATATATATTATATATAATATATATTATATATAATATATATGATATATAACCACAAGTTTTATGCCAACCAACAGATTTAAAACTATAACCAACAAATATAACAAATTATATGCCATGCACGAGAATTGAACTCAGAACCTTCGCCAAGTTAGCAGATGGTTTTTAACCAACTCACCGATGCCTCCAAATTTAGCGTAGATGTCGCTAATTTTAGCATATAGTTGCAGCCAAATTTGGAGGTAGTTTTTGAGAACCCAGCTATATAATGGGCATAGATCCCAATGCAATGACACACATCCCTATGTACACACATTCTGAGACGGCATGGATTTTGAGGCAAGGACAATCTAAGGACGCACATCCTGAGGCACATAGTCCGAGACTACATATATTTTGAGACATGGAACAAATTTTGAGACTATACGAAAGTACGTGCAAGTACAACTTAATTGTGTATTGCACCGTAAAGCATGCCAAATGGTACCTTCACGTAATTTCAAGTGTTTTATATCAAAATTGCATGATGTTTTGAAAGAATTATGAATATGAGGTATTTTTTGTGATTTGAGGTCATTTTTAAAAATGTGTTCTCAATTTTTCATTTATGAATATTTAATGCATTGTTTTGCATGTCGAGAGGCGCAAAATTGAGTTAGTTTGGAAAGTGGTCGAATTTACAGTCAAAAGTTTCATAATTTCACAAGGATTTCAATGGTGAAGTTTTTTTCTTGTTATGAGTGACATAATTTAATAACATCCATTAAATTGGAATATGTGAGTCATGTCACATGTGTTTTGGTATTTAATCTTTAGTTTTTATGAGTTTTGGGTAAAAGCACATTATCAAATTTTTGCAATCACCTCAATAGATCCTAGATATTATACGGAAACAAGTTAGATAGTACATGTATATATTTTCAAGAATAAGTGGTGTCTAAAGATTTTTGGATCAATAATTGTGATGAAAAATATTTTCCAGGGCACAAGTGTAAGAAACAAAATATTTTTATGGCCATGTCTAAGGATGTTTCTGAAGAGGAGGAAGTTGTTTCCCCTGTGGATAAGCTCCCACCACCAACTGATATAAATCCACCCTCTGATCCACCATAATTTGAACCGATTATTTCACTGAATGCCCTCACTAGATTCTTTACTCCCTAGACCCTCAAGTTAATTGGTTACATTAATAATCAGAAAGTCATCATCCTCGTTGATAGTGGAAACACTCATAATTTTATTCATCGCAACATTTCCCAAGAAGTTAATTGTTATATTCGTGCAGTCAATAATTTTCAAATCATGATTGCCAATGGAGGTTCCATGAAATGTGGGGGACGTTGTGAAAATGTGTGGCTCCAAATTAGTTAGTATCACCTGAAATCCCATATGTTTACTATAGACATGGGTGGTTGTGACATTGTGCTCGGTGTGGAATGGTTATGCACTCTCGGACCCTTTATCATGGATTTTAAGGAATTAACCATTCAATTCCTACATGAGGGACAACAATACAAGTCCCAAGGCATCATAGTAGGCTCCCTTGAGATCACCAATTCCCATTGAATGGAAAATATCCTAAAAAAAGGTCATTCTGGAATTATTTCCCAACTCCACTCCATTCAATCCATTGAGATACCCTATGTGCATCCTAACATCCAATCTATCCTCTCCCAACACCAAGTTATTTTTACCACTCCCCAGGGAATCCCCCCGTCCCGTGGCATCCATGATCATTCCATTCCTCTCATACTGGGAAATATTCCTCCCAATGTTCTCCCTTATCATCATCCATTTTCCTAGAAGAATGAAATTGAGAAAATTGTTCAAGAATTTCTCGAAGCGGGTGTTATTTGTCCTAGTACTATCACCTATTCTTCTCCTGTGGTCACAATACTCAATAAAGAAGGTACTTGACGAATGTGTCCTGATTTTCATACCCTCAACAAACTCGCAATCAAAGAAAAATTTCCCATTCCTGTCATTGATGACCTATTGGATGAATCAAGTGGTGCTTAGTACTTCATCAAAACTAATCTTTGTTTTGGCTACCACTAGATCCGCATGAAAGAGGAAGACATTCCCAAGATTGAATTTCAAACTCATGAGGGTCACTATGAGTTCTTGGTAATGCCCTTTGGCCTATGTAATGCTCTCTCCACTTTCCAAAGTCTATTGAATCACATCTTCCATCCTTTTCTCCATCATTTTGTCTTAGTTTTATTTGATGATATTCTCATCTATAGTAAAACTTGGAAAACCCATCTCTCCCATGTGGATAAAGTTCTCCATGTACTCTCTCAACACCAAATTTTCCTTAAACAATCTAAATCTGCCTATGGATCCTTGGAAGTGGAGTACCTGGGTCATATTTTCTGCAAGGATGGTGTATGGGTAGATCCTAAGAAAATTGAAGCTATGCAGGATTGGCCTCGCCCTAAAACTCTTAAGAGATTGTGTGGTTTTCTAGGTTTAACGAGATATTATCTCAAGTTTGTTCGTAATTATGGAAAAATTGTGTCCCCTCTCACTGATCTCCTTAAAACGAATGCTTTCACTTGGAATCCAGTCATTGATCAATCCTTCCATGCCTTGAAAGAAGCTATGTGCACAATTCTTGTCCTGGCACTTCCCGACTTCACAAAGACTTTTGTACTAGAATGTGATGCTTTCAGGAAAGGAATTGGGGTTGTCCTCATGAAAGATGGAAGGCCTTTGGCCTTCACTAAAAAAAAACTTTCAGAGAGACATTTGGGCCAATCCATTTATGAAAATGAAATGCTAGCTATTCTGCATGCCATGGATCTCCAACGTCCTTATCTATTGTGGCAACACTTCCAAATTAAAACTGATCATCAGAGTCTCAAGTATTTTATGGAACAACGAATTTTATCCCCAAAGAAACAAAAATGGGTGACCAAGCTATTTGGATATGATTATGAGATCTTTTACAAGAAGGGAAAGGAAAATGTGGTTGTTGACGCTCTCTCTAGGAAGTATGAAGAAGAAGGGTCCCTCTTTTCCCTCTCCTTCATTATACTAGATTGGATCCAAGTTGTTTGTCAGGAATGGTTGCAAGATCACAAACTTTCTCTCCTGATCTAACAATTGCAACACCATTATCCAGCTTCTCTAATGTACTCTTGACATAATGAATAGATTTGATACAAATGTAATTTGTTTTTAAGCAAACAATCCCAACATAAATCCATGGTGCTTTATGAGCTTCATGCCTCACCCATAGTTGGGCATTCATGGTTTACCAAAACCTATGAACGGGTCAAACGTTTGTTTTTTTGGGATGGTATGAAACATGATGTCTACACCTTTGTGGTTGAATTTGATGTTTGTCAATGCAATAAGGGATAAATAATCAATGCTCCAGACAAACTCCAACTGCTTCTGATTCCTCCTGCTATTTGGAGAGATATTTCTATGGATTTCATTGTTGGCTTACCTAAATTGGGAAATAAGTCAGTCATCATGGTGGTAGTCGATCGTCTTTCTGAATATTCTCATTTGTATTCTCTTCAACAGCCATTCACCACATCCATAATGTCTCATATGGATAATATTTTCAAACTTCATGGCATGCCTCATTCTATTGTCTCTGATCAATATCCAAATTTCATCATCAAGTTTTGGAAATAATTGTTCAGGCTCCAGGGAACTCAATTTCATCTCAACACAACCTATCATCCCCAGACTGATGGCCAAAATGAAGTTTTCAACAAGTGTTTGGAAGCATATTTTCGGTGTTTTGCATCAGACCGGATTTTTTTTTTTCTCAATGGTTACCCCTAATTGACTGGTGGTACAACACATCTTACCAAAAAATTACTCGCATGACTCCTTTTTAAGTAGTATATAGACAAAATACACCATCGGTTCTCTCATACATGGCAAGTGTCTCGAATGTTCAAGTGGTTTAAAAAAATCTTACAGTCCGGGAGGCCATTCTCCGTACCCTCAAAGACAATTTGGTCATGGCTCATAATCACATGAAGCAATAAGAATATTGGGGTTGCTCCGAAAATAAATTTGCTGAAGGGGACCAGGTGTTTCTTCTTCTCCAACCTTATAAGAAGACTTCACTCAAAGCAGAACACTTTCAGAAACTTTCTCCCAAATTTTATGGTCGTTATAAAATTTCATGGCCTACTAGTTAGCTTTGCCCAGTGATTCTAAGCTCCATCATATTTTCCATGTCTCGTTCTTAAATAAAGTGATTGGAAGTAAGTTTCAAACTCAGACCAGTATCCTCGAGTTAGATGAAGAGGGTTTCATTTGGTTGCATCCACAAGCAGTCTTGGACCAGCGAGAGTGTCATCTCCATCAACACACCATCAATGAAGTGTTAGTTCAGTGGAAAGATACAACTCCAAAATATGCCACCTAGGAGGTGACCGCCATTCTGCAACAATTTCCTCATCTCAAGCCTTGAGGAAAAGTATTTTCTTCAAGGGGGGGGGGGCTTGTTAGGGACCTAACCTCCCTAACCCCTCAACTAGGTAGAATAATATGTTTTCCATGTAATGAAGGCCAACATTAGTTAATAAGGCCTATTTAATAAATGTGAACAAGTCAATGTAAGAAGAACTAATAGAAATTTTTGATTCTATAAATATCTTCCTCTAGAATGTTCTTTAGAAGATAGAAATATTATAAATAAGAGTAGGAGGCATGAGA
>ML781614.1:35835-46154 GCA_009831015.1 Picea engelmannii | reverse complement strand
CACAACTCAAATCTTTTCCCATTAAACTTCTCGATCTCCATCTTCGAATTGCTTGCCATTTCTTTTCACCTGAAAAACAATACCGCAGATCTCCCACTGTAACAAGGCTTATCACAGTCCCGAGCCAAACCCTTGACGACAAAAGCATCCCCTTGGAGCCAATAAATCTCTGATACCAAATGTAAATTCTAACCTTGTACAATATCTACTGCAAACTGATATTTAGAAAAGAACAGAAAATATACAATGGCAAATACGAACATTACACAGAGATTTTTCACCTGGAAACCCAAACCGGGAAAACCAGCATATATTACATTGATACATTGTTTTACACTGTTTACAATACAATATACATATAGGAGCCAGCGACATCCAAAACCCTAACCCAATGACCTGGATTAGTCCAAAACCCTAATTCCTTAACCGGAAATAGAAAACCATCGGCAAAAACCATGTGCCGAAAAACCACCTAATATCACATAGTCCCGGAAATATGTCGGCCCGAAACCGGTGAAAATATGTCGGCCCAAAAAAAAAAATTCGGGGGCAGCGCGCCCGGCGCAGGCACTCAAACACTACTACTCGTGCAAAGAATATAACACATACCCAACAACTTGTGTGTGGAAGATCACCCGACCCATCTATGTCCTCGACTTGCAAAGGCCCAAAAGTTTGTCACACAACAACAACAAGCCGTGTTGACTAATCCCTTTCAGCATGGGCAAAATTTAACTCAAGCCTCTACAAGTGCCAAAGGGGGCAGCCAGGAAACCTGCCCTCCTACAAACAATTCCTCAGCCGCGAACATATATATGGTTAGGGGTGATTCTTTAATAATGACTAGAGCACACAACTATAGTAAACCAAGTGCCTCTGAGAAGGGTAAAGAAGCCGAAATCCCATCTCTTCCTCTACAAATCGAGAAGACGTTGGGTGAAACAATGACACGCATCCCAAAGGGTGCATTTAAGAAAGCTTCTCACAACCCAAACGCAAGGGCCACCCAGAATTACTCTGTGGTGGAAGATTTATCACAAACCCCTTGTGCCATGTCCGCTTTGGAGGTCCTCCAAAGCTGCCCTGCTCAGAAAAAAGCCTTGTTGACTGCTTTAGGCTCTACGGAGACTTGTAACCCGGGTACCATCATGTTAGATATGACCGACTTGAAACCTCGTCTGCCTTACCATGTCGCATTTCAGATAGTAGTGGCTCATCCCATGAAAACTTTTACACGGAATATATTCCACACAGTGGTCGACGAGGGTGCTTCGACTTGCGTTATGTCATTAGCATGTTGGAAGGCCATTGGTCAGCCCACTTTGTCTCCATCACCTACTCTCCTCACTGTGTTCGACAGTCGTTCGTTCCGACCACATGGCATCGTTCCTTCTTTCCCTGTACAGTTAGGAGGGAAGACCGTGTGCATTGAAGTAGAGGTAGTCGATTCTCCCCTCGACTATAACCTCTTGTTAGGTTGGAGTTGGACTTATGCTATGCAAGCTTTGGTCGCTACAGTTTTCCGAGTCTTGTTGTTTCCACACAAGGGTCGGATAGTGACCATTGATCAATTGTCCTTCTTTAGACCTGACCCAGCTTTGGGGGCATCCACGGTTCCCATGATTGATAATCATCAGCTCAGTGTCATTAACGTAGGAGTTGGTTTGTGCCCATCCTTGATGGGTACCTTTGACTACCCACCTCCTCATAATGATGTCAAGTTTATATCGAATCACCACAAGGCTGAGATTTTTCACATTTCGTCATTCCACACGACTTACTTTGAGGATCCATGGATTATTCCTTCCCCACTAGCCATGATGGATGAGACAGGGCACTCCGGCATGTCCATGCCCTTGTCGGCTGCTGAAGTAGTGTACTCTTTAGTCCAGCAAGCTTCAGCTAACCCTGATCCGACTCATGCACAAGAGTTGGATCCACTTCCAGAGCCTATTTGGGCTCAGGGTTCTCTTGCTACCACCGATTCGTTAGACTTAGTCTTGCCGTTCGACGAAGCTGTAATCAAAGCAATGACTAGTCTGGACAAACCTTGGGACGATCTTCATCACAGGTTATATTTCCTCCCAGAGTTACACAAAATCGAGGCAGGGGAATTCACTATCACCATGACGGGAGATCAGTTGTGTCCTATTAACCTCTTAGCTACCCAGGAAATTTATGCTGAGGGCAATATGGCAACTATCGCTAAAACCATACCTATCAACATCTCCCGCAACCCTGGCGTCGTGGAGAATGTCTTCTTTGGGGCGGATTGCTCCCCAAAAGAGATTCAGATTTACATGGATCTTTTCAAAGAATTCGACAACGTTTTTGCCTAGTCTTATGAGGAAATGCCAGGTATCGATCCAAAAACAGTTGAACATGAAATCACGACATATCCTGATGCCAAGCCTGTTCGACAAAAACTTCATCCAGTTAATCCTAAGAAAGAGGCAACCATTAAGAGTGAGGTTGAAAAATTGCTCAAAGCAGGGTTCATTTACCCTATTCATTTGACTCAATGGGTGTCAAACCCCGTGTCGGTCGATAAAAAACAAGGCACGATTCGGGTATGTACCGATTTCCGTGATTTGAACAAGGCATGTCCAAAAGATAATTATCCAACCCCATTCATTGACCAAATCATTGATGAATGTGCCGGTTGTGAAGCCTTTTCGTTCATGGATGGTTTTTCGGGCTATAATCAAATCCAAATCAAACCTGAGGACCAACACAAAACGGAATTCATTTGTCCGTGGGGTACATTCGCCTATCGTAAGATGCCTTTTGGCCTCAAGAAATTTTGGAGCCACTTTCCAGTGGGCCATGTCTTTTTCCTTTCATGACCTCAAACATATATTTGAGGCCTATCTAGATGATTTAGCATCATGCTCTCGCAAGCGCAAGGATCATCCTATGCACCTCAGACTAATCTTCAAACGTTGTCGCTACTTCAGGATTCGCTTGAATCCCAAAAAGTGCAGCTTTTGCGTCACGTCGGGACGTTTGTTAGGTTTCATTGTATCAACAACAGTGATCATGGTGGATCCTCTTAAGGTGGAGGCAATAATCCATTTCCCCCCCCCCACGCACAATCTTACAACTTCAAAGTCTTCAAGGCAAGGCTAACTTCTTACGACGCTTCATCGCCAACTATGCCGAAATCACCAAGGGCTTTATGTGTTTACTGAAGAAAGATGTTCCCTTTTTCTGGGACGAAGCCGCTCAACGCTCTTTCGACGCATTAAAACATGCCCTCGCAACTGTGCCTCTGCTACGGTCACCTAATTATAACAAGGATTTCATATTATATCTGGCTGCCGCAGAGTCAACTATAGGCATGGTTTTAGTTCAGGAAGATGATTCGGTTTCAGAATACATGATCTATTACCTGAGTCGAGGCCTCGTAGGACCGAAACTTAATTATTCCCATCTAGAAAAACTTGCGTTGGCGGTAGTTCATGCCGTTCAACGGTTCCGTCATTATGTTCTATTTCGCAAGACCACCGTCGTTGCTGTCGTGAATCCATTCCAGTACATGTTGACACGATGAGTTATCGGTGGAAAAATTAGTAGATGGATGGTCATCCTCCAAGAATTTGACTTAGACTTCATTTCATTAAAGTCCAAGAAGTCATTGGTCTTCGCAAAACTTATTTCGGAACTTCCGGTTAAGTCAGGTGACGTTGTGCCTGAGGAATCACCTATCCGAGGGGATATGTTTTTGATTGAATCGTTAGACCCCTGGTATAGAGATATACTGATCTATCTCCGGACTTTGAAGTGCCCCACCTCTGCTTCTCGTGATGAGCGTCGGCGGATACGCCATCAGGCTAAGAATTATCTCATACTCAATGATACGTTGTATCGGAGAGGTGTAGACTGCATCTTGCGTCGATGTCTCACTCATGAGGAGGCCGTCATAGTGCTCGATGATTTTCATACAGGAGCTTGTGGTGGTCACTTATCTAGGTTGGCAACAGCCCAAAAGATTTTTCGAGTAGGTTACTTTTGGGCCATGCTTATCAAAGATTGTATTGAGTCGGTCAAGAAGTGTCATCCGTGCCAAATCTTTTCACGGAAGATGAGAGCACATCCAGCTCCTATGTTTCCTGTCATCACAGTTGGTCCCTTCACTAAGTGGGGGATTGATTACACTACATGCAACCCCCCATCCACAAGGGGGCACCGCTATATCATCGTAGCTATCGGCTACTTCACTAAGTGGGTTGAAGCTATGCCAATGTTTAAAGATGACGGAGAGACTGCAGCTCTCTTCTTATTCAACCAGATTATAGCAAGGTTCGGCGTCCCAAGTGAGATTTTCACTGAACATGGAAGTCACTTTCAGAATCAGATGATGATCAAGTTAACGTCAAAGCTTGGGTTACGGCATGAACATTCATCACCTTACTACCCCCAAGCCAATGGGCAGGTGGAAGCTGTGAACAAAACACTTAAGACGATTCTACAACGAACTATCAACTCAGCCAAGTCAAACTGGAATTTGATGTTATACTCGGCATTATGGGCTTACCGAACATCAGTTAAGACTGCAATCGGTTTCTCACCTTTCCAACTCGTTTACGGGCTGGAGGCAGTCTTGCCCATCGAATGTCAAATCCCATCTCTGAAATTGGTAGTACAGTTATTGCCAGACACTTCTCCGCTTGAAGAACGGTTAGTACACCTTGAGAAGCTTGATGAACAGCGTCGCGATGCAGCCCTGGCCAATGAGGCTCATAAACATAAGGTCAAGTGTCAATATGATAGGTCCATTCGTCCTTGGATTTTTTCTGAGGGCGACCTTATCCTGGTCTATGACCAAGACAAGGACTCCCTGGGGGCAGGAAAGTTTAAACCCATGTGGTTCGGACCCTTCATTGTTAAAGAGGTGTTAAAGAAGGGTGCTTATCGTTTGGTCGATTTTGAAGGGAATGCTTTGGTGGAGCCTAGAAATGGGCTCTACCTCAAGAAGTATTACGCATAGAACGGTCACTGTGGGTAACTTTTTGTAACATATGTATATTCTTTGTACTATTACTTTTTACATTTCTTTTGAAAAACGTGTTATGGACGTGTCATTGATGTTATATTTCATCAATATGGCAGATGTCAAGTGAGTCCGAAGTGTTCGTTGGGTATGCGGACGGTGCTAGTTGACACATGCGAAGGCTTGCCTCTGCAGCTTGGGTGATCTTTACACCACAGGGCCAGTTGTTATCTTCTGGAGGAATATGCTTAGGTAACACCACAAATAATGTTGCTAAGTATAGTGCAGTTATTGAGTTGCTTCGTGACGCTTTTTCATTGGGTATCTCCCATCTCCGGGTCTATCTAGACGCTCAACTGGTTGTGTCACAACTAAACAGAATATACCAGGTTCACGACACAACGTTACACCGACGATTCCTTAGGGTACGTCTCTTGGAACGCAACTTTGATTATATTACATATTTTCATGTTCCTAGGAGTCTAAATGAAATCACGGATACTCTAGCTAATCACATTTTAGATTGGCATCTTGCTCACATATAAAAAGATCATGAACATAAACATGTAAATACATTTTTGTACACATAATCCATAAGACACAAAAGAGATAAAAAACCATATATAAACATCATAAAATCCTCAGAGTACATAGATGGGCGCAAGCGCCTCAAAAAGTGGGAACAATAACGAGTCACCGGGCTTATGCCTTCAAAAAATATATATACAATAAGGTGCTCGTGGCACATAAAAAGTTTAAAAGTCTGCTCAGGGTCTGTGGGCCTTGTTATAATCATGTATAGCCTGGGCTAAACGCCTAAACAATCAGACCCATGTCCGAGGTGCCCCCACAACATGAGTCTGCATGGAGGTCGACAGGTCCTCTATCTCTACCATGGGAACTGTGCGAGTGAGCGCAGTGAAGTTTCGCTCAATCCATCCAGGACTCTCTCGGCCTCTCCTACTGGGAGGTTCCCGGCTACTGTTGCTCCTCCAGTGGCAGCAGCTGCGGCTTCTGGCCGTGGGCGACGCTTGTTCCGTGCATAGTCGGCAGGTCGCACAGGTCCCACATCTGCATGCAATAAACGTTCACCCATCAAAAACTATGGTATACAAAAACATGATATATATATCAAAAAGACATAAAAATTACATATGCAAACAAAAAAATTGTATAGGTGGAGACTTACCCATCTCCCCTCGCTCCTCACCAGGAGGCACTGGTATCGCTGGATCTCTGGAAAAATCAATCCCCGCATATGGGTAGTCCTCAATAGTCGGGATCTGCCATAACAGCCAAGCAAAAAAGTCATCGTCGAAGGCCTCTACGGTCCTTCCACCACCCTGTCGCGGCAGTAAAGCTGCCCATCTACATACTGCAGGGAAAGTGGCTAGATGTCCTCGTACTATCAGCCGAGGACTAAAACACAGAACTCTCTCAAAGAAGAACGAACACAGGATGGTCCCAAACCTGAAGTTCATGTGTGTCTGATGTCGGCATCCTGTTAGCTGACTGTTCATACACTCTAACAATGTGGTACTCCAATAAAAAATGTGTGCATTCATGCACTGGATCGCACAGTTCATCTGTGCGCGCGAAGCCTGATGCACGATTGTTGATCCGGTAATCCACCCAATAAGCAATAGAATAGTCTGTAGGGTGAGGCTGGTAATCCTACTAACGGGTACCGAGGAAGTCCTATGATCTGTCCCAGCCACACAGTACTCATCTATAAGCTCTGAGACTTTTCTCAACCACGGAGGAAAAGTCTGAAAGTTGACTGGTTCCCCTCTCCTCGAGAGGCCAGTCAAAAAGTAAATATCCTCGGTGGTGGGCACCAAGGATTTCCCCTGTAGCATGAACGCCTCTGCATCAGGGTGCCAGTAATCAACCAGGGCATTCAGTAGCCTTGGTTGCGCACGCATGAATGGACATAAAAAAAAATTCACTAAACCACACTGTGTCAGCACGACCACAACGTTCGGATCTGTAGCCACTAACTCATTGGCGACCTCGTGCTCCCTCTCCCTCCACTGAACATACATCCTGCCAACACGCAAAAAAAAAAAAAGGGAGGGTCAATACTTGTAATTGTGGTTTTTTCACGGCGTGGGGGGGGGGCTACCCGCGACCTGTAGAGGCGAAAGTCGCGGGTACCCGCGGGCAGGATTTTCCTTGCCCGCGAGTACCCGTAGGCTGTCCTTGGACAGCCCACGTTTTCCTAGGGCCGACCTTTTTAAGGTCGACGCCCACCCCCAAAATCAACTAAAAAACATGAAAAGAAGTATTGAATTGCAAGCCAAGGGAGTTTGTACTTACTTGGTCCAAGAAGAAGTCTGTTTCGTCCACCGTAGCTCCCGGAATCACAATCTTTGGAAAAGGGGGTCTTTTGGCTCCAGAGTCAATTTCCAAATCAACAATGGTGATAATGAGCTGCCAGCTTCTATTTATAGACTTTTTTGCCTCTTTTTGTCACTTTTTTGGGCCCCTTTATCAGTTTTTTTATACTAAAAAACCATTTTGAGTGATCCAAGAGTTATATGGGAGGGATTTGATCAGGTATTGGGAAAATTTTTATTGAGTTTCGAAAAAAAAAAAAATTTAGTGATGGTCCATAAAAAAAATTATTTCTTCAAAAATCAACTTGAGCATATAGGGTAGGATTTCATCCCAACTGTTGCATCTCGTTGCCTTTTGTTCTTATGATATAGGATCGATCCCATCCAATTGTGACACGAAACCGTCATATCTTCTCTAGAAGTGTCGCAACTTGGTGGTAGAGCTTACCAAAACATGGATGCCCTAGGTAGGTCCTGGTTGCATTATGGTGTCCATGTCGTTTCTAACAACATTGTAGGCTCGAGAGTCTGTATAGTATTTCCTGAATACAAGTTTGAGCCTCATTCGCATGGGTCTTTTTCACTCTTTGTCTTACCCTCCAGACTCCCAAAACATAACGGGTCTCCTTTTAAGCCCTTTTCAGACCCTCTAAACATGAAAAGATTGTCGAGTGATCTTGTGGCATTTCACGCTCGCTAAACTGAAATTTGAAGTCACGTCTGTCCGACGGTAGTTTACCCCTTTTTCGGTTCGGACGGTCAATGGTACGCACAAAGGAACACTCTATTGAATTCTCATTCTTTAGAAGAGTATCCTCAGGTATAATTTTATCCCTTTTTCGGGCCTGAGGGACTAAATTTACGAAAAAGAAACCCCCCCAGAGTCCATAGTTAAGCTCTTTTCAGACTCCCTAAAATTGAAAAGATCGTCGAGTGACCTTATTCCTTCACACTCGTTAAATTGGTCCAGAAGAAAATTCTTGACGGAGTCCATAGTTAAGTTTTTTTCAGACTCCTTAAAAGTGAAAAAATAGGCGAGTGATCTTGTCCTTTTCACACTCGTTAAAATGGTGTTGAATTGACGTCTGGTCGGTGATAGTTTATTCCTTTTTCGAACCGACTAGACTATTGTCGAAAAGGGTACCCCAATGGAGTTTCCTTTTATGATTTTTCAGACTCTCTAAATATGAAAAACCACTGAGCTTACCTTCTCTGGGCTCGTTAAACTTACATTGAAGGACGTTACCATTGTGTGTTCTATCAACCACATTTGCATACCTTACCTATCAGTCTTGTAACAGTTTGATTATGCATCTTAACACCTTTGGCCACTGGAGGATTTTTCCTCGAGTATCATTTTCCTAGAACATTAGTCTTTTCCTTGTGCCTTGAGCGTGTATGTTTGTTGTGCTCGTTCCTCCATTGTAACGTAATATTCCTTTATTCTTTTTCAAAATCAGAAAAAAGAACAAAAAAATTAAATATACCCCAAAAAGAGGATGGGAAAAGTATTTTCTTTATTGGCAGCATAATGAGTCGCCCTTGGATAAAGCACATCTGTATGTTTGATTCATCAGACTATGGGATGTAATACGACCTTAGGAAGCTTTGCTCGCTATACAGAGTTGTGTCCTCCACCGTTTGGTTACTCTTCCAAACATATGGAGAGTTTGCGTTGCCTCATGCTTTGTAGACTTATGATTAACGGATATGCTGCCTGAGTCTTATCACTTGTCGTGCTATTATCCAAGGGAATTTTTTCACTGAGCCTGAGTCAGCCCCTCTGCAATATGTCTCTTGACCGCATACCCGGCCATCCTGAACGTCCAATCGATTCTTTGTCCGAAATCACTGAAACCTTCAGTCCGATCATCAAGATTATCAAGTCCATAACCAACGAGTCGTCGAAGACCTCTGGGTAGTGCAGTCGTACACTCATGTTACACTCCTACCTAAGTTTAGAAGATTTTGAAGTTGTTTCTCGAGCTCTGAAGTACAGCCATTAGGCCAAATCAACTTCTGGGAGATGGATACTTTATATGTATATCTTTCTGATTTCGAGATGTAGCTCCACTGTGTATTATTCGCGGCTACTCTTTATAGATATTTGACATGGATCTACAGTGTATTTGATAGGTATCCATGGTTCTATTTTATCCCGAGCATGGGTATGCCTGCCTCGGTGAGACATTTGTTATTTTGCAGATGGCACCTCCTGATTCCTGATTCTTGGGCTCACTCATTCAGCATATCAGTACAGATTGGTAAAGAATTGGTAATGTATTTTGGCCATTAGATGCTCTTCTTGCCTCACACATTAGGGGGCATCTGTTATAACCCTAAATTGCACTATACATGCTTACCTGGCATCAGGCCAACTCATTACCCTTCATTTCCAAAACATCTGCTGAGAAACCTCTTTAAAAATCCTCCTGGGTAAAGGTACACGCGCCCTAACCCACTACTGCATGTGTTGGAATGCTGGTAGGCCTACTACTGCACGCGTTGGAACGTTGGCAGGCCTACTACAGCCCGCGTTTACCTAACAAAGCACAAAAACAGGAAAGTTGCCGACGGGACAAAAAGCTATGGGTCAGTTAACTAAAACTCCCGGCCATGCATGGCCGAGAGTTCATCCAAAACCCTAGCTCCTTCTAGCCTATAAAAGAAGGGGTAGGGGTACTATTGGAAAAAAGGAAAAAGATAGCAAAGAAACTCTGCCCAATTGTCGAATCCATTTGTCCCAACCCTTTAGCCTTTCCTCAAGCCTAAGAAGAATTCAAGCAAAGCAGTTGGAGGACAAAGAAGAGGAGGAGCCCAGGATCAGGATCAACGAACGGTGGTCGGTCTCAACATTGATTGTAAGTTGAGTCATTTTGAATATAATAAAAGAATACTTTTCCCATCCCAATGCATGAGTTATATGTGGTTTTTGTAATTTATGCTTAATTTCTAACCCTCAAGTAGAAAAGTAGCATGCATGCGTA
>ML781613.1:350759-384006 GCA_009831015.1 Picea engelmannii | reverse complement strand
TAGAAGTTCCCTTTTTGGGTGGCATGTTGGCCAAGTATCACTTTTGAACCTTGATTTTGAGGTGGTTCTGATAGACAATATTTCTTCTATTGTATCTCCCAATTTTTGGCCCTTCTAGGTATGAAACTTTCTCTTATGTATTTATCTGATATTTCTTCTCTGTAATTCCACAGGTCTGATCAAAATTGGATGTGCCAAGTGGAATTTACGATAGCTTCCCCACAACTTGTCGATTTTTGGCCTTTCCAGGAGATCTCACTTGTATAGTGTTCCCCGCACAAAATAATTGATATAAAATTCTGAATCTCACACCCAAAATACTACAGACTGTCCACAATCCAATGCAACTAGTCTCACACAATTTGGATTCTCTAGGAAGAAGTTATGATTGTTTTACCTGGAACACCTTCTTGAAACTAGCCAGATACCCTATCTTACACAGGGTGTATATACAAATTTAAGATGACCTAAAAGCTGAAATTTTTACCACAAATACATTACCAGTTTCTGTAAATGGCCTCCAGAGTTTAGGGTCTGAAACGTTACAGAAATTGTTTTATAGAAAAAATTCCGCAATGACTCATTTCAGGATGATTCCAGAACCCTATCTTGTACCGGATGTATCTCCAAACGTATAAGGCCTCAGGAGCTAAATTTTGAACCCAACGTACCTTGATATGTCTTCTAAATACCCTCCAAGCCATTCCATCTAAAACATTGTAGAAAAAAAGTTATAGCAAAAATTCCACGATGTCGCAGATGTAGCAACGAAACCCCAAGACCTTGAGCTCTGATACTATATGTTAAGAGACAAACATCAATATAGCATATAAAAACCTCAGGAAAAGTACTCAACGCCTTGAAAAAGATATAATTTCAGATAATAAGCCTCTTCGAGGGGGAAACCTTCTTTTACCCCACTTAAATGTTCAAGTACAAGATGATTCAAAATGAAAATGTCTCCTTGGTATATATAGGAGACTAGGAGGTATAATTAAAAATAATGGCTTAAAGCTGACATAATTAAAATAACATTACTAATCTAAATTACAACTAATGGCCTAAAGCCGACATAAATAAAATAGCATTACTAATCTAATATGCCCCAATTAAGGGGTAATGAGCCAATATTAGGGCTTAACAAAACACAAGTGAAGACAAGGCAAGGAATGACATGGAAAGGCAAGGCATGGCATGGCATGGAAAGGCAAGGCATGTAATGGCATGGAAAGTGAAGGTAAGGAAAGGAATGACATTTCAATGAAGCAAGACAAGAATACCATAACAACCGTAAAATGAAGCCAAATTTTCAATAATTTATAAATATGAAATATTTGTTCGATTATTCCTTTTAAATACATATGGTCATTAAAGTATATCATCAGGATGAATTATAATATTGATGGTCTCCATTAACTTCTTGTGCTCATAGTAAGGCAGCAAGTAGTATACCTTTGATGAGTTCTTACTTGGGATTGTTTGTAGTTGGATGTTTGTACCAACAACCAAGTTCGTAAATTGTTATACTACTTGATTTGGTTTGTAAGCTTGAAATACATAACCACCTTTATTTTGTGTTATTTTATCCTATGTTAGATACTCTCCTTTAATAACCATCGACCCAATCAGAAATTCAATGCCTTTGGATTCCATTATTGATTGCATGAGGGTATGTTTTGCTTCTAAGAAACATGCCAACCAATAATCAATGTCCCATTCATTATCTCTCAGGGAAACCACTGCTTATATGTTCCCTACAAAAAATGGAGTGCCAACATGTGAGTCCACTAAATGAAAAATATGTTGAAATAATTGATTGCTTCTCCTCCAACTGGGATAATTACATATTTATATGTTGACTAATGGGGAATGATACATGATCCCATTTATCAACCTAGTTTTTTTATTCATAATCATCCCATTCATTACTACTACATGGACCACATAAGAAAGATTTTTCTCATCCATATTTAAACTATTGCATTGTTTGATGTTCTAACTGAATGGAATCCACAAGTTCCCTACATTATTTTTCATTCATACAACTATGTGAAATCTACATCGACCACATCCAAAAAATATCTATGTACATGTCATTTCCTGTGTGACTGGCCTTCACGGGTTCATGTTCCCTCTCCCATTACTGAATAACACCATTCAACAATGGGTTTCTCATATTCAATGAGGGAACCAGTTGTGAACTTAATTTACTTCCTGTGTAAATCTATTTTTATGCATGCACCTACTCCATCATGCTCCCATTTCCTATGCCCAGACTCAAAATAGTTCCAAATGTGTGGTACCTTGAGTTTTTTGTACACTAGTATTTTTGAAAAACACTAGTATTTTTGAACTAGCATGTACCACCATCTAACCAAATCCAATGTTGATCCATATATATGTTTTTCTCCTTAAGGAGATTGTAAAACAAGTGAAAGAAATGTTGTGCGTAGGCTAATTCATGTTACCGATCATCGCTTATGTATAAGTGACACTCCTTCGATATAACGATGTTTTCTTCATTACTATCCACCTCATGATTGTATGTAATATGGACCATTATACTGAACTTCTCTGAGTGATAATATTGGCTTTGAATCTCATTTTTTGGTTGAAGGGTGTAGTTCGCTCCAAAATCAACCACTAATAACACAATACCAATGAGAAATGTATCTTTTCATATTATAAAATACTCATCCTACGATCCAACCACATGGACATGCTAAATATATTTTCATGTCTTTTCAATGAAGTACTTTATGAAGTCACATACTTGTACCTGAGAAGTCACCAATTGTATATTTTTTCTTTCATATCCTTCATCAATATCATATGCGACAGATTTAAAGCTTTGCAAGGCTACCTCCTTCCTCCTCAATTCATATTCATCGCTTACTTGGATGCACTTTCTCAATGATTTCATTCCACTTCACCTGGGGCACGTCCCATCTAAGAAATATTTTTAATAAAATGTACAACCCTCTGGTCTTGTACACAAGATGTTGTGAATAAATTCTTTAGATGACGATGACGACAATATCACTGAGCATTCCTGCAAAAGGGTGTTATGAAAAACATAATATATACATATGTGTGTGTTTGTGTGTGTGTGTGTGTGTGTGTGTGTGTGTGTGTGTGTTTGTGTCATAATAATATCCATACTCAATGTGATTTCTACAACAACATGTGTTACGAATTGTGTTTTTTCGAACATACCAAGGCTTGCATTTATGGAAAGATCTTTGGACCAAGTTAAGTGCACTATGTATTGTTCTAAATCTCTCATACAATTCTATATGTTTAATGTCAAGAAAGTGTTTAATATGGGGTTCATGGTCTCTGGATCCCCTTCTCAATTTTACTACATCTTTTTGGTTGGAATAAAGCCCAGTGTTCCCATGCCAGAAATCATGTACTAGTCCCTTAACTACTCCAATTAACTTCATGTCATAACAAGGTATCCTACCAGTGAAGGCCCAAAAATATGTTGCTCCACTTGTGTTGAGGCTATATCATCTATGAGAATACTTTCTAAGTTTTTTACATTCTATTTCATGAGGTGTGAACTCTGGTGTAGAAAACAATGTTTTCTTGTGATCTTGCTAATAATTAATTGTGAAAATACACGTCGAGTTGCATTGCAGTCTTTAGACTGAGACTTATTACTAATTCTTTGAAAACCATCTACAAGGTTTCTAGCAATATGATGACTTGTTTCTAAAATTTTGATTGTTTTAATGCTTAAAATTCTCCTAGCAACACTCAAACTTCTAGATTTTAACAAAGCCAAAAATAATTGAAATTTAGCAGCATCAAATTTTGGTTCAAAATATTATTTAATGATTTTATAAGAATGATAACGAATAATACAGTTAGGTAACTTACCTTCAAGTGATTCTATACCACTTTCATTGTCTTGAATGTGTTTAAGAGTTCTTCGTCGCACAATGCTCAATATAGGTAGGGACGATGAACCCCTATTCTAGCATTCTTGACCTCCCTCTTGTGGAGTTAACATTGTTGCAGTTATTTCCCCTTAAATCACTGGTGGATCAAATATGGAAGGAGACTGGACATGGGATTGACTATTTTATGGAACATTCGATTTTCCAACAAGAGGTTGCACCACAAAAACTTCTTCACCACAATGTTGTACATCAATTGCCTCTCTAATTTCATCCATTGTATAATAAGCTCAAAGAAAATCCTCCATCACTTGGTCATCCAAAACAAGTTATCTTGATTATATACTTGATGGATTGGTCTCTACTAAACTCTTTCTCTTTGCTTGTGGTGATGGAGGAGAAACAAAAACAACATCTATTCCACTAGAAATTGGATTTCCCTCTTCTGAAATCCTACGCTTTGACATACATAACTTTTCTTTTTCTCTTTATTCTTCTACCTTTTCAATCAGTTTCTTTTTTCTTGAGGACTTTATTTCTTGAATCTGTCGGTTCCCCATGTTTAAAGAGAAAATTTGTCTTCCAAACACCCCACCACAAATTTGTCTTTGTATTACACAATAAGGCACAACTAACAATTCCAATTCCAAGTGGAAAAATATATCTTTGTATTGCAAAAGAGGACATGATTAATAGTTCCAATTCCAATTGGACAAATTTTTCTTGGTAAAGAAGACAATTAAGAATTCCAATCCCAATTGGATAATTTTTTCTTGGTATTACACAACTAATAATTCCAATTGGACAAGTTTTTCTTCCAATTCCAAGATGACATAAGAAGACAAAAACAACAATTCCAATTGGAAAAAATTGTCTTCCAATTCCAAGAAGACACAAGAAGACAAAAACAACAATTCCAATTGGACAAATTTATCTTCCAATTCCAAGAAGACATAAACAACGATTCCAATTCCACTAGGACAAATTTGTCTTCCAATTTTTACCACAATGGTCTTGCAATAGCACAAAATTGTCTATGAATCAAACAACAAGACTAAAATAAGAAAAAATATGTATGTGCATGTTATTTTTGTGTGCGTATGTCAAGAATTGTTTGTCAGTATTGAGATAGATGAGGTAGTGGAGTGTGCTTGGCACAAAAAATTCCCTACAAGAATGTGTGCATGTTCCTAGAATGCATGTGCACATTCTAGGAACACGCACATGTTCATGTTGGCATAAACGAGCAACATATACAAGGATATCAAGTCATAAGAGTATGTGAGAACTCTTAATGAAACTAATATAAAATTTATTATAGAAAAATCATCTTTATGAATAAATATGTATAGGGGTATTGGGACAAATAGGACCTAAGGGGTTAGGATTGAAAGTGTTTTCAAGAATAGAGAAATGGTTATAGCACCAAGATGTGGGTGATGTGGATGAAAGGTTTGTGGGGCATTTAACAAGATTTATATACACAATGCACTCAGGGCTCGAGTGTAGATGGGGTTAAGGGTTGAGTATAGGTTATTCCTAGGCTTAGATGGAGATAGGGGGGTCTAGGTCATGGTATACATCAATATTTAGGTCATGGTATATGTCAAGATCTAGGTCATGGTATAAATATAGCTCTAGCTCTATGTTGGCCCTTGACCAGGTTTTGAGGAAACACTGGTCATGTTTGACCATTTTTGGTATTTTGACATGCTGGTCAAAGACGAAGCACCCAAGCGAAGTGGAGATCACGGGATCTCCCCACCTTTTACAATCTTTTTCGGTTTAGGGTTTATGTAACAGGTATGGGATTTCAGCCCATGGGTTTACCCATTCTTAGGCCCCATTTGTAATTTATAAATAAGTAGCTAGGAAATGTACGAGTAGTTCGATCTATGTGATCAAAGGGCTAGTGTGCTAAGTGAAAGTGATTGTAAGAAGGCTTTGTATAGACTGTGTGTTGAGAACTTGCAAGGCTAAGTGCAAGTGATTGTAAGAAGTGATGTAGGATCATCACCTTCAAAGATGACAATGCACACATGGAGGAAAACAGATGACATCTTAGCAATGACAGGGTTTCAAATCGAGCATTTAACTCAAAATTTAATGGGTTGTTGAGATATTTTGTAACAACATTTTTATAATGTAACTTGTTTGTAAATTTTGAAGGACTGTAAGAAACTGTGGATATGGAGTGTCGACTCTATCTGGCAGTAACATGATGTTAATGTAATAGGACAAAGTAGGTAGGAGTTTTAAAATCTGAAACGATGGATTTCAGAACAGGATGAGAGAGCTCATGGAGCGGTCCTTAGATAGATAATTCTCAGTATTGTATTGTAACAAGTAAGAACATAATGTATGAGACGGAATAGAGAGATCAAAGAGATAGAGTAGGATAGCAGAAACACTTTGTATTTTCATTTTCATGAATGAATAGAACAGACATAAAATTTTCCCAAATCTCTGGATTGTGTTCATTTCTTGTGAAATTGAATGAACATTATTCTATGTGTGTATGATTTGTTACAGTTCAATTCATGTATGAGTGTTCAAGAGATTGATTGTATGAGGTCGTGATGAAGCTAGTTGAGTTTCAATCGTTTCTCCTCTGATACTTGTATGCAAGGTGTGCATCTCGAACGCAAGGAGTGCATCGACTGATTCACATAATGACTCAGAGGGAATTTCAAAGGGAATCAAATAAACTCAGACCAGGTGCAAGGTGTGCACAACGTCAAGAAGACAACAATCTTTGAAGAACTAGAGCCTAAGAATGCTAAGTGGGTGAGAAGTATTTTATTCTCAAGAAAATCCTTCGAATTGAGTTTTTTGAAAGAATGCAAGGTGTGCTTGGGAGATCGAAAAATCCTTCAGGAGACGAAGCTCAGAAGAGATAACACTTTCATAAAGTGTTCACGAGATCCACAAGTTGGATTCACGGGAGGAACAAAAGTTAAAATCTTCCAATTATGGGAAGAAAGTACAAAAATTCAAGAGGGAGAGCACAACAGTCATTGGATTGACTGCAAGAAGAGATCTAGACCATCGAATCAACTTTCAGACACTCAAAAGAGAGCAAGGGAGAAATAAGATCCACACCGTCATATCTAAGCATCGTGGACCAACAACCGTTGGATCTGGAGGAAGTGTGTGTAGGGTAAAATCCTTCATAATGCACAAGAAGGAGGATTTTACGAAATCCCAAGCCTCTATACAATATAAGAAGTCCGTCGTTGGAGGATAGGTGGCAGCAAATCTAGGAGTCAGAGGATCAAACATCGGGGAAATGGAGCTGAGAACAAAGGTAATATTTTGATGAACTAGGAGCCAACATGATCACAACCATCCATTGAAGGAGACACATGACAAGAATTCAACATTTTTCTAAATCGTGCATCGAAGGAGTCAAAGGCCGAGTCACAAGAAATTGCAACTCACAAAGTTGCGATTCAATCACGACTATTGGATAGAGAGGAGATCTGGACCGTTGATTGTCCAAGAGGAATTTCGGAGTTTCAGCGATCGAGAGATCTAAGGGGAAATATATTTCAATCTCATGAAAATTGAACTCTCAAAAGCATTTGAGCCATTGGATTCAGAGACATGTGGCAGTATATCAACATTTTGCTGTCTCGCAAGGTGTAAAGGTCAAATAAGGGAGTAGAAAGAAATCGTGATACATGAAGTCCCGACGCGCTCGGAGGATTATCCCTAGGTCATAGTTAAGGGTCATATGAATGGAGGACAAAGGGGTAGCTAAGGAAGATTAGCACGTTTCGAAACCCAGGAGTTGGAGAGTCAAAGTGGACTCATACGTAGGAGTCCCAAACTTGCGAAATGTGAAGAGTCCTTTTGGGGCCCAGCCAGTGGTTATAGGTGGTGGTCACGCAGGGAAATATTCAAGGGGAGATAACTAACACTCAACCCTCATCAGGAATCATCTATCGAGAAGGTCGAGGAGGCTCATTTCAAGAACCCCGATACACGAATTTGTGATACGCCTTTTTTGTAGGTGTACAGTCACAACTCGTGATCACATGGAGGATAAGCTCGCGCTTGGGTTCTTAGTCACACAAGTAGAGTTTTAGGAAAGGACCTGTGGATTTGGAGAAGTGAAGGTTCCAGTAGGGACCAAAGAGTTGTTCCAACTCGAGGAGAGAAAACGATCCAGTGACTGGGAGGTCGTAGAACCCCGAAGGGGAGGGGGGCTGCATTAGGTGGTATTAGAGCGAGATTTTAAGTTCATTTGTGGATAGAATACAAAAGGAGAAAGGAGGAAAGTTGGTATCATTTGTGGTATTAAGAATTTGATTTCAGTTTTTAGGTGACGTAATGAAATCATGCCACCAAGAAGGTGCAGACTGAATGCAGAAATGGAAGAAGAAATGAGGTGAATCTGAATGAGGTTGGATGTCATGGAAACAACACACAGGAAAGAACCAGATGCTAGAGATATCAGTGAAGCTGAGAGGGAAGAAGAAGCAGAAGATGAAGCAAATGTAGTATAGGATACTACACAAGATCGCTTGATAAAAGTTGTTTCAAAGATAGGATCCAAAGAAAGGATAGAGGTACCTATGTATGAAGGCAATTTGGAAGTTGAAGAATTGTTAGATTGGGTACGTGCTATGGAAAAATACTTCGATTATGAAGATATCAAAGAAGAAAATATGGTGAAGCATGCAGTGACAAGAATGAAAGGTCATGCATCGTTATGGTGGGATGAACTACAAACCAAACGCAAGAGTTATGGCAAGTAGAACATTAAAAACTGGGATAGGATGGTAGCCAAATTGAAGGCCAAATTTATCCCGAAGGATTACCCAATCAATCTTTATAGAAGATTGCATAACCTGAAAGAGAGGGGTTTATCAGTGAAGGAGTACACTAGAGAATTTTACCGACTGAACGTCAGGGTTGGACAAAAAGATAATGAAGATGAGAAGATAACCAGATATATCAATGAGTTGAAATACGAAATCCAAGAGGAAATCATCATGATGGTTGTCAGCAAAGTCGAGGATGCCTATCAAGTAGCCTTGAAAGATGAAGAAAAATTGGCCAGGAGGCAAAGCCAACGAAGCAGAGGCAGAAATTCAAGTAGAGGCAAAGGAACCAGCAGAGAGAAGTTCCAGAAGTCAAAGTCTGAAGCTGACAAACAACATAGTCACCATGAGAAGGGTGGAATTTCTAGAGAAGGATAGCATGGAGGAATAAGTTAATTTTTCAGAAGTAGAGGAAGAGGAAGAGCCAGAGGAGGCGTAGTTAAATGCTATACCTGTGGAAAATAAGGACATAAATCTTGGGAATGTCCTGACAGAAAAAGAGAAGAAGGTGGAGAAGCACACATTTTCGAAGCACATAAGCATGTGGAAGGAGAAGTTGCAGAAGGAGGAATAAACCTCTTGATGAGGAAAATCCTTCTTAAACCATAAAAGGAACCAGAGGAACCAGTTTAGTGAACAAGCCTGTTCAGAACTGCTTGCAAGTCGAAAGACATAGTTTGCAAGGTGATCATAGACAGTGGGAGCACTGGCAATCTAGTATCCACAAAGATGGTGGAGAAGTTGGAGTTAAATAAAACTTCACATACAAATCCATACAAGGTATCATGGTTGCAAAAAGGACATCAAGTCATGGGAAGTCAACAATGCCAAGTTGAATTTAAAATAGGAGGTTACAAAGATGAAATATTATGTGATGTAATTCCCATGGATGTCTATCATATTTTATTGGGAAGACCATGGAAGTTTGACATAAACGTTATTCACGATGGAATAAATAATACCTATACCCTAGAAAATAATGGTAGAACACATATGTTGTTACCCATAGAAGACAGGGAGCAAAAGACAAAAGCTAGTTCATGTATACTTCTCATGAGTGGGAAGGAGCTCTTGAAAGAAGTCAAGGAGGAGAAAGAAATGCAGTTTCTTATAGTGAGGAAGCCTAGAGTCATCCTTACAAATACTTCTATAGAATATTTTCCTGTAGAAATCCAATAACTGTTAGAAAACTTTGCTGATATAGTCATGGATGAGTTACCATAGTCATTTCCACCTATTAGGAGCATAAGCCATCATATTGACCTTATTCTAGGAGCTAGTTTACAAAACAAAGCGGCTGATAGGTTGACACCTAGAGAGAATGATGAGGTCAAAAAGAAAGTCCAAGAGTTGTTGGATAAAGGGTTAGTCGGGGAAAGCCTAAGCCCATGCGTAGTACCAACTGTGTTAAGTCCAAAGAAAGATGGAGGATGGAGGATGTGTACAGATTCTCGAACCATCAACAAGATAACCATTAGATACAGATTATCTTTATTGAGGATGGATGACTTGATGGAATGTTTGAGTGGAGCAATCTATTTTTCCAAAATAGACTTGAAGAGTGGATATCATCAAATAAGAATAAGGGAGGGAGATGAATGGAAAACAACATTAAAGACAAATGAAGGATTGTTTAAATGGTTGGTCATGTCGTTTGGGTTGAAAAATGCACCAAGCACATTTATGAGGTTGATGAATGAAGTGTTGAAAGACTTCATCAGAAAAATTTTCATAGTATATCTGGATGACATACTCGTCTACAGTAAGACAAAGGAGGAACACTTAAGACATCTGACATCAGTGATGGAAAGGTTTCATCAAGAGAAATTGATGATAAATCTGAAGAAGAGTTCTTTTATGAATAAGGAACTCATATATTTGGGTTTCGTGATCTCTTCAAATGAATTGAATATGGATCCAGAAAAAGTGAGAGCGATCAGAGAATGGCCATCACCGAGTAGCATATTTGAGGTAAGAAGTTTTCATGGGTTAACGAGTTTCTATAGGAAATTTATCATAAATGTTAGTGGAATATGCACACCCATGCTAGACAATGTGAAGAAGAAACACGAGTCCTTCAGTTGGAGAGAGGAAGCTGAGAAAAGTTTCAAAGTGTTGAAAAAAAAGATCACAGAGCAGCGAATTCTGGTCTTACCAGATTTTGTGAAAACATTTCAGGTTAGATGTGATGCAAGTGGATTAGATATTGGAGAAGTCTTAAGTCAAGATAATAGTCCAGTTGCTTTTATTTCAGTGAGAAACTGAATGATGCCAAGAAAAAGTATTCCATGTATGAAAAATAATTTTATGCGGTGATTCAAGCTTTGAAAAAATGGAGACATTATCTAATTCCTAAAGAATTTGTCTTGTACAGTGATAATCATGCTTTGCAATTTATTACTAGGCAAGAAACGTTGAATCAAAAACATGCCAAATGGGTAGAATTTATGCAAAATTTTACTTTTGTTATTATACACATTGTTGGAACTTATAACAAAGTCATAGATGTTTGAGCAGGAGGAATTCGATTGTACAAAATTCGAGTTGGAGATTTTGGGTTTGAACACCTCAAGGAGATGTATAAAGAATATGAATATTTCAAATAAGCTTATGAGACATGCAAGAATCCTTTATTGGGAGACATAAGCTTGTGGACTGAATATTTGATTCAGGATGGATTATTGTTCAATGGAAGCCAATTATGCATTCTAAAATGCTCAATTAGAGACAATCCGTTGAAAGAGAAACACAGTGGAGGTTTAGATGGAAATTTCGATCACGATAAGACATTTTCACAGTTGAGCAATACGTATTATTGGCCGAGCATGAGAGAAAAAGTGAAGAAGTTTGTGAACAAATGCAGAATTTGTCAATATGCAAAAGGAAGAAAACAAAACATTGGTTTGTATCAGCCATTACCAATTCCGGAAAGGTCGTGGGATGCAATTAGTATGGATTTTGTTTTGGGATTGCCCATAACTCAAAAAGGGAACAATTCCATATTTGTTTTGGTAGACAGATTCTCAAAAATATCACATTTCATACCATGCCAGAAGACAAGCGATGCCACACACATCACCAATTTTTTTTCCAGAGAAGTAGTGAGACTACATGGATTGTCGAGGAGCATAGTTTCAGACAGAGACACCAAATTTGTAGGACACTTTTGGAGGAATCTATGGAAGAGGTTGGGGACAAACTTGTCCTTTAGTTCAGCATATCACCCTCAGACAGATGGATAGACTAAAGTAGTAAACAAAATTCTTGGAAACTTATTAAGAAGTTTAGTCACTGAGCAAGGTCGACAATGGGATCAAATTCTAGCACATGTAGAATTTGCATTCAACAATTCAGTTAACAAGAGCACAGGAAAAAGTCCATTTGAGCTTGTGTATGGTATACAACCAAGAGGGATTATAGAGTTGATAGATTTGAATCAAGATGAGTTCATAAGTGATGGGGTAGAGGATTTTGCAACAGAAATGCAGAAACTCCATGACAGAGTCAGAGAGAAGCTATAGGACAATAGTCAGAAATAAAAGAGAAGGGTTGATCAAAAGAGAAGAGAAGTCCAATTCGAAGTTGGAGATGAAGTTTTATCTCATTTGAAAAAAGAAAGATTCCCAAGGGGAACCTACAACAAGTTAAAGATGAAAAAGATAGGACCATGCAGGATTCTCAGAAAATCGTAGCCAATGCTTATGAGATTGAGTTTCCAGACAATGTTGGGATATCGTCAATATTCAATGTTGAAGACCAGTATCCTTATAGGAGAGGTGAAGAAGGAGAATCTGGTGATCAGAAGGAAGTTCAGTGGGAAGAGAAATTACCCACAACAGAAAAATCTCAGATGGAGGAAATTATTGAACATAGGGATGGAAATAAAACTAGGAGGAAAACATATCATGAGTACTTAGTGAAGTGGAAAGATCATCCAATGGAAGATGCAAGTTGGGTCACAGAACCTAATATTTTGAAGCATGGAAAGACAGTGAAGGAGATCATGGACAGGAGTCCATGAAATTTTTTAACCAGAGGAGTATGATGTAGGAGCATCACCTTCAAAGACGACAACACACACGTGGAGGCAAACAGAGGAAATATCAACAATGATAGGGTTTCAAATTGAGCATTTAACTCAGAATTTAATGGGTTGTTGAGATATTTCGTAATACCATTTTTATAATGTAATGTGTTTGTAAATTATGAAGGACTGTAAGAAACTGGGGATATGGAGTGTTGACTCTATCTGGAAGTAACAGGAAGTTAATGTAATAGGACAAAGTAGGTAGGATTTTTAAAATCTGAAACGATGGATTTCAGAACAGGATAAGAGAGCTCGTGGAGCAGTCCTTAGATAGATAATTCTCAGTATTGTATTGTAACAAGTAAGAACAGAATGTATGAGACATAATAGAGAGATCAAAGAGACAGAGTAGGGTAGCAGAGACATTTTGTATTTTCATTTTCATGAATGAATAGAATAGACAAAAAATTGTCCCAAATCTCTGGATTGTATTCATTTCTTGTGAAATTGAATGAATGTTATTTTGTGTGTGTATGATTTTTTACAGTTCATTTCATGTATGAGTGTTCGATAGATTGATTGTATGAGTTCATGATGAAGCTGGCTGATTTTCAATCCTTTCTCCTCTGATACTTGTATGCAAGGTGTGCATCTCAAACACAAGGAGTGCATCAAATGAGTCACATATTGACTAAGAGGGAAGTTCAGAGGGAATAAAAGAAACTCATACTAAGTGCAAGGTGTACATAGAATCAAGAATCCAACAAGCTTTGAAGAACAAGAGCTGAAGAATGTCAGGTGGGCGAGAAGCATTTTCTTTTCAAGAAAATCCTTCGAAATGGGTTTCTCGAAATCCATAGAATGCAAATTGTGCGTGGGAGATCGAACAATCCTTCAAGAGATGAAGCTCAGAAGACATAACACTTTCATAAAGTGTTTACAAGATCTAGAAGTTGGATTCGCGGGAGGAACGAAGGTTAAAATATTCGAAGTGTTGAAATCTTCCAATTCTAGGAAGAAAGCACAAAAATTCAAGAGGTAGAGCACATTAGTTGTTTGATCGACTGCAAGAAGATATTTGGACCATCGAATCAATGTCCAAACACTAAAAAGAGAGCGAGGGATAAATCAGATACGCACTATCATATCTGAGCACCGTGGACCAACAACCATTGGATCTGGAGGAAGTGTGTGCAGGTTAAAATCCTTCATAGTGCACAGGAAGGAGGATTTTAAGAAATCCCAAGTCTCGATACAATCTAAGTTGTTCGTAGTTGGAGGATAGGTGGCAGCAGATCCGGCAGTCGGAGGATCAACCATTGGGGAAATGGAGTTGAGAACAGAGGTAAGATTCCGATGAAATAGGAATCGACGCGATCACAACCATCCATCGGAGGAGACACGTGACAAGAAGTCAGTATTTTGCTGACTCACGCATCGAAGGATTCAAAGGCCAAGTCAAAAGAACTTGCGACTCACGAAGTTGCGATTCAATCGTGACCGTTGGATTTTGAGGAGATCTGGACCATTGATTGTCTAGGAATAATTTCAAATTTTCGGTGATCGAGAGATCTGAGGGGAAATATCTTTCGATCTCATGAAACATGAACTTGCTAAATCATTTGAGTCATTGGATTCAGAGACACGTGGCAGTAGATCATTGTTTTGCTAACTCCCAAGGTTGAAAGGTCAAAGAAGGGAGTAACAAGAACTCACGACACATGAAGTCCCGATGCACTCAGAGGAGTAGCCCCACGTCATAGGTAAGGGTCATATGAACGGAGGAAAAAGGGGGAGATAAGTAACATTAGCACATTTCAGAACCCAGAAGTTGGAGAGTCGGAGTGGACTCATACGTAGGAGTCCCAAACTCGTGAAACGCAAAGAGTCCTTTTGGGGCCTAGCTAGTGGTCACAGGTGGTGGTCACGCGTGGAAATATTCGAGGGGATCTAACCAACACTCATCCCTCATCGGGAATCAACTATCGAGAAGGTCGAGGAGGATCATTTCAAGAACCCTGATACACGAATTCACGATACACATTTTTTGTAGGTGTGCGGTCACAGCCTGTGATCACGTGGAGGAGAAGCTCGCGCTTGGGTGCTTAGTCATGCAGGTAGAGTTCCAAGAAAGGACTTATGGATTTGGAGAAGTGAACGTTCCAGTAGGGACCAAAGATTTGTTCCAGCTCAAGGAGAGAGAACGATCCAATGACCGGGAGGTCGCAGAACCCTGAAGGGGAGGGGGGTTGCATGAAGAAGGCTCTGTGTTGTGCCAAGATCGAGGAAGGAAGATTTGGGGAGGTGCCCGCAGATCTCCTATCCTATATGGAGTTGGATTAGTGGCTCTGTGCATGTAAGAATATTGGAAGAATATAATAAAGAGAAAGAAGATTTGGTGGATGTAGCCCCACGTTGGGGGTGAGACACGTATATCTTGTGTTATGGTTTATTTGTGTGATTGATGTGATATATTATTAGCGTTGTGATATTTATGTATGTTAGATGCATCTGATGTAGTAGCTTAGTTCTTAATAACATGAATGAATTCTAGATCTGTGTGATGCTATGTGTTGAATGGACAGATGTGCTTAGATATTGTTGACTACTTCGCTGCTCTGTAATTAGGGTTTTACCTGCGATGTGAATAAGGGATAAAGACTAATGAATGTTAACTGCTAAGTGATCTGTTAACTATTGTGATCACAGATCCATGTCGGATCTAGGTTGTAGACACTTGAGTCCTGCAACCCCCCCTGCCTCTACCTTGAGTGAGACTTCATCTACTTCGTAGGTGTTGCTAAAAGGGCCGATAGTTAGGGTTTTGTTGGTGTGATGTTGAAGCATTGAACCCTAGGTCTTCCCCTGTGTGTGGAAACAAATGGTTCCATTACCGGGACCTGAAACTGAGATTGTTGGGAACTAAAGAAAAGAGAAAGCTTTGTGTGTAGATCAGTTGCTCTAGTGCGCAGTATTCTACTTGACTTGTGAAGCTATGTGCTAAGAAGATAAGTCCTATATGAAGAAAAGGGGTAAGATCTTAAAGCTTTGTGCTCTAATAAAGGTGATATAAGTGAAAATTTTTGTTTCGAAAGAATGGATCTAGGTATGTTTGATAGATTTCATCCTAGTTTGAAAACTATGGCACAACTAGAATAAAGAAGATTTGATATGAATAGATCTCATAGAAATAATGTAAGATATGTTATTCTTATGCATAGAAAGAATTTTTGGACTAACAAGTGGATGTAGGATCTTAGAAAAAACTTTTTGCAGGTTCATCACTTTGATCCCAATGCGCAGTACAATATAGGTTGGGGATCATTTAAAAAAAAGAGAGGATTGTTTTTTTGTTATAGTTGTAGAAGACCAGGACATCTTGCTAAGGAATTCCCTGGTAGAGGTCCTAGTTGTCTTTGTTGTAAGTCTATGGATCATGAGGTTTTGGATTTCCCTAGAATGATTGCTAAAGTTGAAAAGATGAGTACGAGAAAAGAAAACCATGAGAAAGGTCAAGAGACTAAGAATATTATAGAACACTAGAAAGAATAAGAGACTATATTATTGCAGATGAAAGAAACATTGAATGATTACAGAGACATCAGTTTGTCAGAGATCTTAAAAGAGAAATAATGAATAGAAACAATAATAGGAGACTTCGACATAGACTGTGTATTGGATGCAAAAACACAGGTGAACATTATGCCAGAAAGTACTTGGGAAATTTTTGGAAAGCCTGCTATGATTCCTTCATTGGTAGGAATAGGATTGTTTAAAGGAAAGATGATAACCCTATGTGGAAAACTTACTCATGTACCTCTGAGTGCTCATGGAACATCGATAGAAGAATAATTCGAGGTCATTAAGTTTATTCAGAACATCGATCCTTTTGCACTTTTGTTAGGAAGGACTTGGATTGATAGAGATTAGATCTGAAAGAAAGAAGAAGAGGAAGCTATAGAACAGAAAAAGAAAGAATTAAGGGATTTCATGGCTAAGAAAATGGCGAGACTAATACAAGAACAAGATGACAAGTCAAAGAAACTAAGGGCCAGAGACTTATTTGAGAAAATGCAGGAAGGCTTGAAGAACCTATCCAGGCAGGAGATACAAGAACCTACTTCGGAAACAGTAAGAGAAGAAGTATTACCCTCGAACCCTTTGAAAGACCCTCAATAGTGAGAAGTTACTATGCTAAGAGAAGATAAGAACAAGAATGGAAAGAGGAATCCAAAGACACAGATCACAAGAAATAAAGAAAGAAAGCTCAGTAAGAAGAAAGAAAAGATATAAAAGTTGTAGGAGGTTCTAGAGAGGACTTCGTAAAAAGAAGGATTGCAGAACTTGAACCTCGCTGGAATAGCAGAATATCGTAGACTGGCACTTTTCCACGGCAGAGAAATATGACCTTTGGAGGTGTCCTGGCCATTAGAATGACGCTCAAAAATGGCTAAAAACGTATTTATTTCCGGAATGATGACCATTGGACTATTGGGATTGTTACACATCGAAATTACTCACTTTGATAGTGTCGCAAGTGTCGTCATTACAAAGTTCGCAAGTGTCGCACTTTGCTCACAAGTGTCGCAAGTGTTAAAGAAAGCATACTGTCATGATGCCTATGTCGTGCATATAATGACATGATAAGGACACTTAAAACACCTCAAACATTTGATTTGGAAGAGGAGAAATGAGTTAGCAGGCTTACAAACCTTTTGCCATCTGAAAGCACCTCAAAAACTGAGTTTTGGAGGAGAGGGCTCCCCTATACCTCTTCTGGGCGCGCCGCGCTCCCCCTTACACTATCTGGGAGTGTTATAAAGCTCCTCTGGCCCTTTTGAGGGAGCTCTATGGATTTTGAGAGCGTTGGCACCCCCCTAAAGCCTACTAGGGAGCACTACAATGCTCTGATGGTCCTTTTGAGGGACTGATACCTATTCTGGGCAGTAGTTAAGTTGTTGAGATGAATGGGGGAAGCATCTTTCATTCTTGGAAAGAAGTTGGATTCGAATCCTCAATCAATCCATGATCTTAGGGTAGATCCTCAACTGAAGGAGGAAAATCCTCAACTTCCCCAAGGATATCTCAAGTGGTTAAAGCCTCTCCAAGGCTATATAAGCAAGCTTTCTCATGGTGAAAGAGGACTGGAAAAAGGAGAATCACACCAAACTTATGATCTCATAAGTGGTGCTGGAACATAAATATTTTGGAAGCAAGAGACCTATGATCTCATAGGGAGAAATCAGTGAAGATGTCATCATTCGTATCATGGATTTTTTTAGCAAGGGGTAGACAAGGAGGACTTGACGAAGCTGTTGCAATCTATCTACAGTTGTAAGCAATGTTTTGTCCTCATTAATATAATTTGCTTGGCCTGTCTATTTCTAATTCGTGTTCAATATCACATGAATTTGTCTCTTTAGTAGATAGACCTATTTCAGACTAATCTTGATAGAGTAGGAAGTGGTCGTACTTTGTTTGTCTACAGGGCATATCGAGGAGCGAAAGATTGGAGCTCAACTCGGAGCATGCAGGGACAAACACCGGTAAAAGGTACTTCTTTTCTCTTTCCTTCTCGCACACTAGTCCACCTAGATCTAAAAGGAAGTCAGTGACCACGTTAAGCACTTTCTGTCTTAGAGTTAAGAGTCTATCTCTCTAAGGCGATCTACCTATCTGCAGGGAGATTTTCCTACAACAGAAACTGGCGACTCCACTAGGGAGTAGCGAATCGAAACTTTTAGTTTTGATTTTTCCTCATATGACCTTGTCTTACCTGATTGTTTTCAGACCTTGTTCACCCCATTTATCTCCTTGCACTTGCTGATTGACTCTTTATCCCATCACACTCAGCTTGTTTGTCAAAATTTGACTGAAATTTAAGGTTTTTTGGACATTTCTGTGAGTTTTTGGGCACCAGCGCTCCCCTGCCTTGTTAGAAGGTCGCCAGTGCTCCCTTAGAGTGTTGGAAAGAGCTTTATAATGCCCCGGTGTCCCTTACACCAGAGCGCCAGCCCCTATTTTCACAAAATCTCTTCAAAAAAATTGCATTTTGGAGGTCCAGACCCTGTTTCTTCACTTGTTGAGTTGCTTTATGATTCAATGATGCTTCCTTTGACCTTTGACATGATTCCTCCTGAGAAGTAAACACCTTGTTGTTTAGATTTTATGCCCTTCTTCATTCTTTTTGAGTTTTTGTTGTTGAGAGCTTCAAATCAATCCCCTGCTTTCTTCTCTCCTATCCGACTGAGTGGGAACTCTAGTGAAGGACATTAGAAGTCTGTGACTCTTCTCATCTGGTTCTTTGAGGTCATCTGATCCAATTTCTTTCTCCTTCCTTTTGCGTTTTTTATTTTCTTTCTCTTGTTTGATTGCAAAAGGGTGTTGTTGTTTATGCGAAATCTGTGTTTTCTTGTCTGAATCTCCTTGATCTGAAAGGGTAGTTGGCAGGAGAAATTTTACATTGAATTGATCATCATTCACATGAAAACAACAAAAGTACATCTTAATGATTAGTTTGCATATTAGTTTGCATTTATGAAATGTTGTAGCGTCATATTGGATTTGATTGAGAAAAAAATTGATTGAGGGCATTCCTTATCAAGTGTTTGATAGTGAAAACGACTCTTCCTCTTTCCCTTAAATAGGTATTCATTGAAAAGAAATGATTTCTTATCATATTTCATGCATATTTTTGGGAATTGAGTCATCATTCCATCAGTTTCACTTTCGTACACCCTCTGTGTAAACAGCAAACATTAAAATCAACGCTTAACTAAAAAATATCAGACTTTTTACATCTTTGTTAGCAAACCTACATTAGTTTAAGGTGTAGGGCTTTGGAATAGGTTGAAAGGATAACTTTCCAAAGCTATCGAACAAACTTAGTATATTGCAGTAGGGAGAGTCAAATCCAATTGTTGTATTGGCTTGTTGGGATCCCCCTCTCACACAGGGGTTACGCACGAGGTCGCATTCGGGTGAGTTACGGATATTATCCTTCCGTGGTCCAACTGTTTGTAGTGGTTGGATCGTATATTGGGGGTCACTAGAAGGTATACCCACAATGTTGAGTGGAAGCCTTTCAAGATGATTTTGGACTTGTTATCTTGCCCATATGTTTCGATTGGACTGTCGACTGTACCCACCCAAGGGCTGACTACAAATTGGTCACCTTAGTAGCCATAATATTTAGGGTCTCACACAAGGTGATGGTGAAGGGAAGTATCACTGTACCTAGAATAAACTTTGGTCAAACTCACTCGGGCTCCTTGGAGGGTAAATCCACAATTACTGCGTGGAAGCTTGCACCAAGGCGTAAGTCTGTTAAGCAGGTCGGCAACGTAACCGATCCACCCGCTCTATCCTCGCCCCTTCCTATTTTGATCTCACGACATTGGATTTCATCACCAACTAGTGTTTTCATCGTAGGAAGGTTTGTTTGATTGATTGCTTCTTAGATTCGTAGCGTGTGTTGTTTGTTTTACTTAGTGGACCTTAGGTTGAGTCAATGATAATGGCATCGAATCCTGGGAGTACCAATGGAGGAACCCCTTCTTCTGGGGAACCTTATACCTTTCCTTCATTTGGAAAATTTGGTCCTCCATATGTTGCCACACTGAGTCTTCTAGGACTCACTATTGGATTACCAGTTTCGTTGTTCCCCACTCCGGTGATCCCAAATCCTCCCAATGTTTCAACTGCACCTAATACTTTGGATGTCAATACACCACCCACACATCAACCTCATGTCGACTTTTCGCCTTCTTTGTCCATCAAGTCTCCTTCCATTTCTCCTTCTTCACCTAGTGAAAGATCTAAAGCAAGTAGCCAGGTTGATTAGAAGAAGAAGAACCCAAAAAGGACAAAGGCCCCAACAACATCAGATGTTGGCTCTAAGAAACTAGTTACTGTTAATAGCACTAGGAGTGTTTATGAGGTCAACAAGATTAAAAGGAAGAATCCAAAACCCAAATTCCCTTGCAGCCTTTGTAAGGGTGACCACTTTCTGAGGGATTGCCCCAGTCTTACCCAGGTATTGGAAATGTGGTCCTCCATGTCATCAACCTCTGTTGGTCATGTCGATGATACCCCGTCAACTAGTGATTTTCAGGTTGGTAAGAAGAAGCAAACTGTCAAGTTCCCTTGCATGTTATGTAAAGGTAATAATTACTCTCACCTTTGTCCTCGCATGGATGAGGCTTCTTCTCTTTTCGAAAAACTTCAACTTCCAAAAGGTTATCATACACTTTCCTCCAACCCATCATTGGTTGATGGACTGGTCAATCTGGTTCCATCCCCGGTCGGTCCGGTTGATCAGGTGGTCAATCTAGTTTCCTCATTGATTGAACCACAAACCCAAGGAGTTGATCCAGTTTCGTCATCGATCAACCCCGCTCTTCATCAAAAGAGTGACACCAAAGTGGTCAATATATTTTCATCTTCAGTCAATCCCACGCTCCCGTTAGAGAGTGACACCAAAGCGGTCGATCTGTTTCCACCCATCGACCCCATTCTTCCCTTGGAGAATGAAACTAAAGTGGTCGATCCGGTTCAGTCACCGGTCGATCCCACTCCTCCTTTGATGAGTGCCAAAGTGACTGATCCATTCCCTTCCTCGGTCAGTCCTACTCTTCCTCTGAAGAGTGCCAAAGTGGTTGATCCAATTTCACCATCGGTCGATCCCATTCCTCCATTGTGGAATGTCAAAGTGGTTGATCCGATTCCATCATCGGTCAGTCCCACTCTTCCTCTGAAGAGTGCTAAAGTGGTCGATCCAGCTTCGCCATCGGTCGATCCAATTCCTCCATTGAGTAATGTCAAAGTGTCTGATCCAGTCCCTTCCTCGGTCAGTCCAACTCTTCCTCTAAAGAGTGCCAAACTGGTCGATCTAGTTTCTCCATCGGTCGATCCCGTTCCTCCATTGAGGACTTTCAAAGTGACTGATCCAATCCCTTCCTCGGTCAGTCCCACTCTTCCTCTGAAGAGTGCTAGAGTGGTCTATCCAAGTCCACCATTGGTTGATTCGATCCAATCATCAGTCGATCCTACTCCCCTTCTAGAGAGTAAATGATTCAAGCACCACTTTCTATGTCGAAGCAGATCCTCGATTCCACAATTTACTGTACTGGAATCTACCTTGAATATGGTCTTTCATCATTCTTTGACAGAGCTAAACTTAGTTATCTGTCACTATGATAGCATTTCTATTAAAATCAATGAGACTTCTCTTCTTAGCGAATTTAACACTTCTCTTTAGCTTAAACCCCAACGGAAATGACTTCACATTTAAAATGTTAAACGTCAAATGACCATTCAATGTAACCACAATGGAAGTTTCTTTCGGGCCCACTATACAGTTTAGGGTCCTTAGCATTAAGTTCTTACCTACTCATAGAACCATTATATGTGACTCAAAGTCCCAATGGAAATTCACACACCGTATAGATTATACCCTCCATGTAAATTCCGCTTCCATATACTAAGCACCACGTAGCACCCAGCGGAAATCACCAAGGTGCCTCGAACTCTGTATCCTCCCTTCTCCGCTAAGATCTGGACCGTCTATTTCTCAACCTTTAATCTCTACTATGATCTTGTCCATTCGATTCTCAATGAATCTCAACTGTTCATTCTCCCTTTGGCCAAGCTCCACTCAAATCTATACCGTTGATTTCTGGGGTGTACATTCTCCTTTGCTCTCCTCATCGATCCCGCTCTGTTCTCGATCATTGATTCAACTCTGATCAACCACGATGTTTACAGAATACCCATATGGACTGGGTTTTCTCCACTGTAACGTTCTTTATAACTTACAGTTATCTTCAATATCTCTCACCCTCAATGCTTTTCTACTAAGATTGATGGATCACATTCATTAAATCAATGATAACAAAAACCTATACCATATCAATTAGAAAGATAATGGATTGATCATCCTATGTATTCAGATTTCATTCAAACCATGGATGGATACAATTTGTAAACAATTCAAGCATATAAATTACTGCAATACTGAAAGTGAATTCAACAGAGTAATAAAACCTTCTTTACAACTTGAATTCTCCCATAGATCTTTACAAACCAGAGATGTATCTCTGTGCATGCTCCAGAAATTAGATTCTGAGCTTCACCTTTTCATCTACATTCAATCTTCTTCCTTGAGCTAACTTCAAGCTAATCTAAGCTTCTATGAGCTAACCTTCATCTAGGATAAACTGGATTAAACTAGGTTCAGCTATCTCAACCATCGACCAAACTTGTATTTAATTACAATGGATTTCTATTTCTAGATCCTATGATTAAGGAACATAGTCCTTCATAAACTCAACTGACCCCTACGAGTCATCAGTGACTCACTAAGCATTAACAAACCCTATCTTATCTTTTACAAGTGGAAAGGATCTAGAATCCTTGCCCATTATCCAAAATAACAAATTACACAAGTGTGAGACCCTAGGTCTCCTTTGATTCACTCAACTTTGATGAAGTCATGGGTGACTTCATTTTCATGAGCCTATGCTCCTGCATCAGTAAACCTGATACTGCCCATGTTTTTCTCGTTAATACAGACTCTACCGTGTTGGGGGTGCATTCCTCCTTCTCCTGTGAAACCCCCTCCAAGTACTAAATCCATCCTTTTTGATTGGGGTGTGCTAACTGGACCTCGTCTTCCCTCTCACATTCCTTTCCAGATTACAGTACAGTTTCATGGTCGGGATGTTCCTCAAACGCTGATAGATGAAGGTGCGTCCATTATTATTTTGTCTTCTGTTGCTTGGTATGCTTTGGGTTGTCCGTAGCTTGCACCAGTTACACAGAATCTATTATCTTTTAACAGAAGAACTAGTCAACCTTTAGGGATCCTTCCTCAGTTTCCTGTAACTTTGGGAGGGAAAACTGTCTTTATCGATGTCATGGTAGTCCGAGACCCCTTGGATTTCGCTTTACTCTTTGTGCGAGATTATGTCTATGCCATGAAAGCTATTGTATCCACTCTTTTCTGTGTGATATCTTTCCCTCACAATGGAATAATTGTGACTATTGATCAACTTTCATTCATCGGCCCTGAGTGGGTTACCTCCCTATGTGGTTATTATATGCAGACAGTATCACCCTCGCCGCATGTCAATTATGTTGCATTGTCTCCCATGACCTCAAATTCCGATTATCTAGATCCGGTAGTGGACATGGTGATTTATTCGATAGGATTATTGGAGCCTGATCTCCTTACTCCTATCGTGACCCTTGACATGTGCTCCTTCTCAAGTGATTATCTTCCATCCAGCGAAGATCTCCTGGAGGCCTTGAACACATTTTATCCATCGACATGGTATCCTTCCAGAGCATTATCCTCTTGGAAGCCATGATCCAGACGAAACCATGAGCATAGTTTCTCTTCTCTGTGGAAAGCTCGTTAAAAAATGAAATAGAGGTCCTGAGCATAATTTTTTTCCTGTGTCAAGCTCATTAAAAATGAAACAGTCACCTCTCTTGAACCTTATTTTCATCCACCCTTATCCTTCAGTGAATGAATCGAAGCTGGGGGGGCATGTCTCCAGCCTTTGATGATCTTTCTGGAGTTCAGCCACTAGATTTCATGCTGGGGGCATACCGAGCTTAGTCTTTGTTCTTTCTCATGCTCGTAAATACATGAGAATGAATCCGGGTATACTTTTATCTCTTTTTCAGACCTATATGGATACACAAAAAAGGAACCCCCTGGAGTCTCCTTTAAGCTCTTTTCAGACTCTCTAAACATGAAAAGATTGCCGAGTGATCTTGCTTCCTTTCCCACTCGCTAAACGGTTTGAAAGGGCATCTTTCGAGTGATATTTATCTCTTTTTTGGCCTCGTGAGACTAACATTACGAAAAATGACAACATTGGATTCATCTTTAAGTCCTTTTCAGACTCTCTAAACATGAAAATATTACCGAGCGACCTTGTTCTCTTTACGCTCATTAAAGTATTTGAAGAAAACGTCTGTCGAGCGATAGTTTATCTCTTTTTTGGTCTCATCGGACTACTTTATGAAAAAGTAACTGAGAGAGTTCTCTTTTAAGTGTTTTTCCAGACTCTATAATCATGAAAAACCTTCGAGTTTTCTGTCTTTGGAATCGCTAAACAACACATTGACAGGCCCATATGGGACCGAACCCTTACTTATTCGAGTTCGTTAAACAAAGGAAGAGGAACTTACTGAAGGAAAGTTATATCAAGCATGTGTTACCCTCCTCGAGCTCGTTAAATTAAAAAGAGGTACTCGTCTATCTGGATGGGGGAAAATTTGAAAGAAGCAAGTTGAGAAATCTCTTGAGAACATTACCAAGTAATTCTTAGAGTCACCCTTGAACATGGCACTGTGTCTTTTGCACGCATTACAATCTATTGAACCTCTGCATTGAGCCCATCCTTTGAGTTTCTTCCACTCCTCTAGGTCACCTGACGTAAGTCACAGCATCCACTGCATCATCAATTTTTGGTCCATGTCATGTTTCTGCTGTTGTGCCTTAGTGTTCAAGGGAAGTATCCACCTCGAGATTCATCCATCACAAATATCTTGTCTCAATACCCGTGTCAGTCCACGTTCATTTGATCTACCAATTACATCTTTGTGTCTGTTTCATGTCGTTGATGGGGGATACATCAAGTCCCTCCTTCAACGAGTCTATTCCTATCGACATCAACACATTATCCAGGAAATAGCCTTAGAAACCAGTTAGTACTTTGGGACTTTCATGCCTCAATGGCAGGCCTCCTCATGTCCAACAGTGGGTTTACATCATTGACCTCTGATCGGATGATTCCATGGATGTTCAAATTCAGCTCATCCATTCACATTTGTTGGAATGTACTAGGGTACCTTTGGAATCATTGACATTAATGGTGATCTCCCTCGCGCTTGTTAACGGTTTACATCATTGACCGGTAATCAAGTGGTTTCTACCATGTTCGACATCAGGACATCTATTCACATGGTTAGATTCGTACTACATCGAGATCGGTAAGAAGAACCTAGGTTGAGTGATCACTTTGATATGTAATTTTCCCAGGTTGCGAAGGAATTTCTCTTGAACAATGACACATATACTGTTACATAGATCCACTTTGTATTGGTCGTGGCTATGTCTTGTCATCTCATAGATCCATTGTGTATTCTTTGTGGCTACAATCAGTTCATGTCATAAGAGTATAGATCCACAGTGTATTTTCAGTGGCTATACCTTTTTATCAATATAATTATGGATCCGCAGTGTATTTTATGGCAGCCATATCTTGCAAGTCTTGATCACCCAAGCATAGGTATGCCTACCTTAGGTTTGAAACATGTCATAATATTTGTTGGATGTTTGTGTGTAGATTTTTTCAGGTTCTCTACGTCTATACCCTTTCTTGAAAGTCTACAAAGCATTTCAATTATCAGTTCTCATCTTCTAACTTCATACTTTGGGGGGAAATCTATTACACATCAAAATTACTCACTTTGATAGTGTCGCAAGTGTCGTCATTACAAAGGTCGCAAGTGTCGCACTTTGCTCACAAGTGTCACAAGTGTTAAAGAAAGAATATTGTCATGATGCCTATGTCGTGCCTATAATGACATGAGAAGGACACTTAAAACACCTCAAACATTTGATTTGGAAGAGGAGAAATGAGTCAGCAGGCTTACAAACCTTTTGCCATCTTAAAGCACCTCAAAAACTGAGTTTTGGAGGAGAGCGCTCCCCTATACCTCTTCTGGGAGTGTCGACGCTCCCCCTTACACTGTCTGGGAGCGTTATAAAGCTCCTATGGCCCTTTTGAGGGAGCGCTATAGATTTTGAGAGCGCTGGAGCCCCCCTAAAGCCTACTAGGGAGCGCTACAACGCTCTGATGGTCCTTTTGAGGGAGCACTACCTATTCTGGGTAGTAGTTAAGTTGTTGAGATGAATGGGGGAAGCATATTTTCATTCTTCGAAGGCAGTTGGATTCAAATCCTCAATCAAGCCATGATCTTAGGGAAGATCCTCAATTGAAGGAGGAAAATCCTCAACTTTCCCAAGGATATCTCAAGTAGTTAAAGCCTCTCCAAGGATATATAAGCAAGCTTTCTCATGGTGAAAGAGGACTGGAAAAAGGAGAATCACACCAAACTTATGATCTCATAAGTGGTGCTAGAACAGAGATATTTTGGAAGTAAGAGACCTATGATCTCATAGGGAGAAATCAGTGAATCTATCATCATTCGTATCGTGGATTTTTTGAGCAAGGGGTAGATAAGGAGGACTTGACGAAGCTGCTGCAATCCATCTATGGATGTAAGCAATGTTTTGTCCTCATTAATATAATTTGCTTGGCCTGTTTCTTTCTAATTTGTGTTCAATCTCACATGAATTTGTCTCTTTAGTAGATGGACCTATTTCGGACTAATCTTGATAGAGTAGGAAGTGGTCGTACTTTGTTTGTATACAGGGCATATCGAGGAGCAAAATATTGGAGCTCAACTCGGAGCGTGCAGGGACAAACACCGGTAAAAGGTACTTCTTTTCTCCTTCCTTCTAGCACACTAGTCCGCCTAGATCTAAAAGGAAGTTAGTGACAACGTTAAGCACTTTCTGTCTTAGAGTTAAGAGTCTAGCTCTCTGAGGCAATCTACCTGTTTGCAGGGAGATTTTCCTACAACAGGGACCATGCCATAATGGAAGGAATCATATTGATTGAGGCATTCTTTCCTGTTGGAGGAGTCTGTTATGACTTTATCTATTTAACTCATTGAATGTCTTACCAGGAAAAATTTTGCAAATTGTGATTATTCGAGCCCACAAAGAACTAATTTCTTTCACACAGTGCTTATTGATACCTCGCCACTGATTCATCTACCTTGAGTGTTTGTTCACCTACCTGAAATATTTGATTATGAGCGTGCAAGTCAGACAAACGTAGTGTAGTGGAAAAATCCCTCGAAGAGATTTTGATTGACCTTATGACTGAGATGCTCATGTCCACAGGAGTAAAATCCTCGTCGACAAGAGGATTTCCAGCATCCCCATCGACTGCACATCAATGTGATCCCTCCCAAACTATGACAGAGAAACAAAGAAAGCATCACAACGACTTGGCGAACGCGAAGCTCGTCCTGTCTATCCTGCCCGACTACATCCCGCCCCTAGATGGCATAGTTAGTCGTGACAGCATCCAAAGGGATTTCGACTATACACTGATCATTGCGTACCTCCCGAAGGAGATACGCGTAGTTGGACCATAGTTGGGACATATTATGACATTGAAGATAAGTTATTTCAACTTGGGAGACCGCAAGAATTATGGAATGATCGCACCACATAAGTACTTGACTAGGACAATGGGGAAGAATTCAAGGATAATCCCCTATCCATGGACCATGAACATCACAATATCAACAATCCTTAATGTGATGAAGATACCACACTTCGGTAGACATTAGGAGGTTAACGTGTGCGTTAAACTCCTCCTGTCATGTTTCCATGGAGGGTACCTGTGGTTGGATAGGTGCATCAATCTAGATCCGGCACTGATCCATCGGATCACTAGATTGAGCATGCAAGGATCAGACCCTTAGGATTTTTACCTAGGGAAGGCTATAGATCACGCCTTGGCGCAAAAAATAAATGATACCTACAACGATGTAGAGAAAGGGAAGCAGGGCTACAAGGTAGCCTCCATACAAAATGGCGCAGTGCGCCTAGCTTGTTAACTGATAGTAGGCAAGATCGTTAGGAAGAATAGACCAACGCAGGTCACGGGGTTTTTCTTCGAACTTGCAGTAAAATGCGTTGAAGGAATGCAGATGAACTGGGCAAGCTACCTCATCAAATAGTTGGAGAAATATTGTCTCGAAGCACAAGACCAGGGATACAAGTTTCACTTCAGCTGGTTGTTGATTCTCGTTGCCTTCATCGCTTGGGATATGCAGGAAGGAGTGACCTTCCATGAAATCGAGTCATCTGACCCACTGGCCCTGAAGTTCACTACACTCTGGTGTTAGAGTGACATGGTGAAGTAATGGTAGTTCAATGCGGTGTTTCACACCTATTACTTGCAACTGAAGAGGGCCATTTAATCCTTCCCTCACATGACACCGAATATGCTTCACAGGTTCAGGCCACTTGCGAAGTTTTGTGCAAAAAGGAACTTCATTTACATCATTGCACGTGGGGACGAACCCAAGGAAGAGCTCTAGTCCTATTACAAACTCACCGAGGAATATATGGAGGAAATAACCGAGGAATGGCCTGCGGAATTCCTCGTACCAGTCGAACAGGCAAAACTCTTCGACCCCGACCTCATCAGAAGTCTTGTAGTCACTCGAGAAGAGTATGACAGACCTAGCAGTAGTAGGAAGAAGAAGAAGGAAGAAGTGTAGGAAATGAACAATGCATCAAAGGAAACTACACCAGATTCACTTAGAGGAGGAGGCGATGACGAAGTAGACCAAGAAGGGGACAAAGGGAAAGAAGACAAATAGGAGCAAGGCGAAGTGACACTGCCTAAATATCCCCTTACAGAGGCTGAGTCATCCAAGAAAATAAAGGTTTCCCCAAATAAACCTTCAGCATGGAAGAAGTCACGAGCTAGTAAGCGCTAGCTACAGACTATGCTTATAGTGGATGACATCGACCTCATCATCACCGCTGTAGAAAACACTTCAGAGGATATTTTTTAGTGCAACAAAGTAAATAAAGAAACAATGTACGGTAGGATTGAGGTGCAGCTAAAAGGAGTACAATGATCCCTCTATTCGAACTGTGCAGTGTCTACTGTGCTACCACCATCAGAAGGAACATATTCAGGAGATGAGCCTACCCAACTACGCATATTAGCAGATGTGACAGAGGCTCACCTTTTTCGAATACAGGAGGAAAAAGAATAGGCCACGGAGGCTCTAAAGCAAGCAAATGAAGAGGCCCTAGAGAAACATCGGGTTGCGCAGCAAGAGAAAGAGGACCTCCGGGTGAAGTTTGCAGAAGATAGAGAGAAGCTCTAGAAAGAAAAAGAATAGCTTATCATGGAGTAGATGGGAGTTAAATAAGCAGTCACTAGAGCACTTCACTCTATGCCGGAACTAGCCCAGATAGAAGAAGAGACAATGGAGAGCCAAGTAGGGAAGCTCACTGAATCCATTCAACAAGTTCAGGAAAGAGTCGCAGAACTGGAATTGCAAGCAGTGTCGAGAACTCCGTAGGAAGTATGAGATCAGAGGGAAGAAACTACCAGGAGCACAGTCAAAAGAATCAAGAAAGTGGCCTTAGAATGCAAGCAACTCAACAATAAAAGTGCATAGACCTATGAGCGCCTTGCAGAGGACCCAGAACTAAGGACATTGGAGTCACAGCTCCACGAAGAGAAGCAACAAGAAACAATAGTACAAGCACATTTGAAGATACTGTCAGCGGTCAAGAAGATTAAAATGTCACAAAAACAACATGCAATTCAACAATAGGTCCATGCCATCCAGAGTAAAGTCATGGAAGTGACCCAGAGACTCCAACCAATACAGGATGAATCTTGCACAATTTTTGAGAAGTTTGAGGTTCAAGGTGCTCAATTAGAACAAGTGGTCACTGCAGTAGAACAACATTTGGAAGGGCCTGTGACTGATAAAGTCATTCAGGAGTTCCCCGAGCAAGAGGCTCTGTTGAAGCAACAAGTTGAGGCAGCTCAAACTAAGCTTGAGGCCTTCGAAGCAGAATTTCCCAGAGCAGAGTGACTCGGGACATGTCACAAGTGAGTGTTGGGGGCCTGTTGGCCCTTGACCAAGTTTTGAGGAAGCATTGTTCATGTTTGACCATTTTTGGGACTTTGACAAGCTGGTCGAAGACGAAGCACCTAGGCGAAGCAGAGATTGTGAGATCTCGCCACATTTTACAGGATTTTTGGATTTAGGGTTTATGTAACAGGTACGGGATGTTGGCCCATGGTTTTACCCATGCTTAGGCCCCATTTGTAATGTATAAATAAGTATCTAGGCAATGTAAGAGTAGTTCGATCTATGCGATCAAAGGGCCAATGTGCTAAGTGCAAGTGATTGTAAGAAGGCTTTGTACAGACTATGTGTTGAGAAATTGCAAGGCTAAGTGAAAGTGATTGTAAGAAGGCTTTGTGTTGTGCCAAGCTCGGGGAAGGAGGATCTGGTGAGGTGTATGCAAATATCCTGTCCTATGCGGAGTTGGCTTTGTGGCTCTATGCATGTAAGAATATTGTAAGAAGATAATAAAGAGTAAGAATATTTGGTGGACATAGCCCCACGTTGGGGGTGAACCACGTATATCTTGTGTTATGGTTGCTTTGTGTGACTGATGTGATTTATGCTTAGTGTTGTGATGTCATGTATGTTAGATTCATTTGATGTAGTAGCTTATTGCTTAATAACATGAATGAATGGTATATCTGTGTGATGCTATGTGATGAATGGATAGATGTGTTTAGATATTGTTGACTACAGTGTTGCTATGTAATTAGAGTTTTACCTGCGATGTGAATAAGGGATAAAGAATAATGAATGTTAACTTCTAAGTTCTTTGTTAAGTATTGTGATCATAGATCTATGTCCTAAGTAGGTTGTAGACACTTGAGTCCTACAAACCCCCCTGCCTTTACCTCAGTTGATACTTCATCTACTTCGTAGGTGTTGTTGAAAGGGTCGGTAGTTAGGGTTTTGTTGGTGCGTTGTTGAAGCGTTGAACCCTAGGTACACCCCTGTGTGTGCAACACTCTATTTCATGGTCTAGGTCATGGTATAGGTCTATGTTATGGTCTACGTCATGGTCATTTTATAGTTCTAGGTCATGGTCTAGGTCTTGCCATGTCTAGGTCTTGTTATTCCTAATTATAGGTATAGGTCTTGACATGTCTAGGTCAAGGCCATTTCTTTTCTTATAATGTAGGGAGGAGGGGTGCAGAGAGAGAGTGAGGGATAGGGAGATAGAGAGAGAGGGGGGGTATAGAGAGTAGGGGTGGGGAAAGAGGGAAGGGGGGTTAGATAGAAGAAAATAGAGAAAGGTGGGGAGATTGGGGGGGAGAGAGGGAGGGGGATAGAGGGAGTGAGAGAGAGAGGGTTAGATGCAAGAGGTAAATAGATAAGGGGGTAGATATGGATTGTTTGAGAGTGTGATAGGGTGGGAGAGGAAGACCAAGAGGGGGGATTATAGAGAGAGAGGTGGGAGAGAGAGTGAGAGTGAGACTAACAACAAGGAGAGAGACAAAGAGGTGGTATATGTAGGAGAGAAAGAGAGGAGAGATTGTGGGAGGGAGGGACAAGGGAGAAGAGGGAGGGGGGGAGAGACATAGAGAGAGGAGGAGACTTGGAGGGGGGGGAGAGAGAGGTTTGGGAAGGAAAGAGAGGGCGGGGGGTAAGAGGAAGATAAATATATGGATGGAGAAAGAGAGAGAGAGAGGGAGAGAGATTCGAAGAAGGGGGATATAGAGAGGGAGTCGAACATAGATTTTGAATAAACAGTATTGAATTCACTAAAATATTTTGTTTATATTAAAATAAAAAAGAAGAATCAATGTACCATAATCATCATCAAACCATGCGAAATCATTATTAAACCGTAGGTGAACGGTCATATCCATAAAATATAATTATTAAACCAGAGGTATAGGCATACTATACTTAGGGCTTGTGTGTAGGAAGTTAAGGGTAGAGTATAGGTTATGTGTATGCTTAGATGGAGATAGGGGGGTGTAGGTCATGGTATAGTTCTAGTTCATGGTCTAGGTCAGGGTCATGTTCATATAAGTACTCGTATAAGTACTCCGTTGGAAGAAGAAGAAAAACTTAACACTCACCTTACAAGTGAGGCTACATTTATTTTTTGCACATATCCTTTATTCGATGTGAGACCTACCTCATATTTAGATGGATAGAGAGAGAGGGAGGTAGAAGTAGGGGAAAAGATAAGGATGCAAGGAGGGATAGAGAAAGAGGGGAAAAGAGAGAGTGAGAGTGAGATTAACAACAAGAAGAGAGATAAAGAGGTGGTATATGTAAGAGAGAAAGAGAGGTGAGATAGTGGGAGGGAGGGGGAGAGATAGAGGGAGGATGGGGATAGAGAGAGAATGTGTGAGTGTGAGAGGGGGGAAGAAAAAGAAAGAGAGGGGGGATGGATAAGGAGTGTTTGAGTTTTTGAGATGGAGGGAGAGGGATACAAAGAGAGGGGGTAGAGAGAGAGTGAGAGGAAGGGGGAAGATATAGTGGGGAGGGGTAGATCTGTGAGAGAGAGAGTTGAGAGATAGTGGGATAGAGAGAGGGAGGGAGGAGGAATATAGAGTGTGTGATAGTGTGAGAGGGAGAGAGAGGAATATAGAGAGGGGGGTAAAGAGAGAGGTAAATGTAGGAGAGAGGGGTATATGTAGGATATATAGAGGAGAGATAGTGGGAGGGATGGGGAGAGAGAGGGAGGAGGGGAGGGAGAGAGAGAGTGCATGAAAGTGTGAGAGGGGGAGAGAACAATACAAAGAGGA
>ML781613.1:293539-340870 GCA_009831015.1 Picea engelmannii | reverse complement strand
GAGTGCCCTCCTACTGTAGAGGTGTGCAATTCCAATAGTACCTTTTGTTTGAGTTGGGAGTCCTTACATAAATATAAGCGATCTTTGTACCATAGTGAATCATTTTTCCATGTAAATGTATCTGATGCACTGGAATCCTGCTGCAACCTTTACCCCTATAATTATATTCCTAAACTACCCCAAAACTATCTTAACTTAAAAGAAAAGAGAAATTAAAGTAGGTGTACCTTAGGTCCTTTTATCTAGTGTATACATCCTTCACCTTTGTAGCTTCTTGGATTGTTGGCCTCCTCCCAAAGCTGATCTACAAACAAATTAGAAAAACAATGCTACAAGATATAATATCTCTACTTATCAATGTCAGTGTTCAGATATAAACATAGATGCATTAATCAATTAAGAATAAGGACACAATGTATTGGGACATGAAAGAACTCTTTTATTCAGATATGAAGATTACAAATATTACAACCTTCTTATCAGAAAACGTTCTGTGAACTAGGTCTGGGCTCCTCTTACTATTGCTCCAAGTGCAACATTACATACTTTCCTCTCACAACCAACTGATCTCTTCGTAAAAGGGAAAGGGTTGTATAAAGAGAAAGGGTTGGAGGAGAATGCTGAGGCCAAATCTTCGAAAGGGCTACAAAACTTGGGCTAGAAGGGGAAGGGGATTTGGTAGAGTTTATTTGTTCTCTTGCTTGGTGTTGTAAATGAGACCCCAAAACCTCTTTTTATATGAGAAAACTATGGTTATTCAGTTTGGGGATGGGATTCAATGGTTAAAATGGTTGGGAAACCCTCTATAGCCCATAAACTTCGTCGAATTCCTTGCAACTTTTAATTTTTTGCAATTTTTGGAGGTAAACACGGGTTGTGTAGTATGAAGCTAGCGTATGTATGAAGGTTGTCTAGTATGCAACTAGTGTATGTATGCGGTTTGTCTAGTATGAAGAGCACATGTGTACGTAATCTATAGTGCAACAGGGCGCGTACATGTTCCAAAAAATAGTTTTTTAAGAAGGATCCTCAACATGAATTTGGAAAATTATGTAAGTGGAAAGTTCAATGCCATGTATGCATAGGTAGGGAAATTTTGGACTATAACATATGCCCCCTAATGTGTGAGGTCAGAAGAGAAATTGATGGCCAAAATAAATTACAATATCTTTACTAGTGGGAAGGCATTGAGTTGAGTGAGCCTGGGACCAGAGTTCAGGAGTGTGCCATCCAGAAAACAATAATAATCTCTCCAAGGCAAGCATACCCATGATTAGGATGAACTAGTCATGGCTTCCAATAAAGTACACTACAGATCCATTTCATATAAATTTATATATAATTTGTAGGCATCACCAATACAAAGTGGATCTACATCTCAAAATCATTTGAAGATATACAAGTACAATATGCATCTTCAAGAAGTTAATGATGCCTGTGGATGGAGATGAGGACATCATAGCTCAAGCAACAACTTCAAGAACTTCAAAACTCAAGTAGGATTATAATGGGAGTGTAAAAATCACTACCCTGAGGTCTTCAACATGTCATCAGGGAACGACTAGAGGATCTCGATCATCGGGCATAAAACTTCATCGATTTTGAATATGGACTTAACTAGACTCTCAGGATGGCCGAATCATGGAATTCAAGAGATAAAATGCAAAATGGTGGACTCAGGTTGGATAAAACATCCCTTGGAAAAAAGAATGACAGAATGATGAGACTCAGGAAACTGAAAATTGACATAAGTCTGTGATACAGGAGGCACCACAAACTCCCCATATGTTTGGAAGAATAACCAAACAAAGGAGGAAACAAATCTATGTAATGAGAAAAACTTCCTATGTCCATACTAGATCCCAATGCTTGACGAACAAACAAAATTATGTGCTTTTTCCAAGGGTGAATACCTTTCTGCCGAAAAAAGAGTGTATATCCTTGTCCCCTCTTTTTGGAATATTTGATTTTTTTTGTCTTTTTCAAATATTTAACGAGCTTTGAAAAATAATAAAATAATTCTATGTTACAAAGGAGTAATGAGTGTCATTGGAAAGAAATCCAGTTCCAAGTGTGTGGAACATACTGATGCTCAATGCAAGGAGATGTGTGCAGGATAAGGACACTTGAGGAAAATTCCTCCATGGGTCAAGGTGTCAGATCGCAAGTGTAAAAGTGTTGCAAGGCTTGCATTTAAGGAATGATTTGAAGGTTCATTTGAATAGCAACATGCATATTAAATTAGGCCAAAGACGTAAGGATGAGACATGTGATGTGATTATATATGACACAACAAGACTCCTTCCATGTAGATTTTTACGAGCCCGGAGAAGGTAAGCTCGGTGGTTTTTCACGTTTAGAGATTCTAAAAGAACACTAAAAGAAGACTCCAAGGAGTTCATTTTTTGCAACTAGTCTCGTTGGTCTGAAAAAGGGTTAAAATTGTACTAAAAGGACGTCTCTTCAAAACCATTTTAATGAGTGTGATTGAGACAAGATCACTCAACGATATTTTCAACTTTAACAAGTCTGAAAAGAGCTTAACTATGGACTCAAAACCTTTTTCTAGGTTTAGTCTCCTTAGCCTAAAAAAGTATAAAATATAACTGAGGAGAAATCTACCAACAATACGTATCTCTCAAGGCATACCTTTTTCCTGGATAATCTATTGGATGGAAAAAGGGTTAAACTCATGCCAGATAGATGTTCTTTCTGGACCAATTAATGAGTTTGAAAGGAACAAGGTCACTCGACAATCTTTTCATATTTAGGGAGTCTGAAAAGAGCTTAACTATGGACTCTGAGGGGTTTCCATTTTCATAAGTAATCTCCAAGGACCGAAAAAGAGATAAACCAAAACTAAGGAGAATGTTCTTTTCTCGAAAATTTAGTCCCTCAGGCCCGAAAAAGGGTTAAACTTATGCCTGAGAATACTATCCTAGCGAACCAAAGCTCCAAGGTATACCTTTATTCGTAAAATTAATCGTCTGGACTGAAAAAGGGGTAAACTAATGCTTGACAGATGTGCCTTCAAATTTGATTTTGGTGAGTGTGAAGGGAAACAAGGTCGCTCGACAATATTTTCATTTTTAGAGAGTTTGAAAATGGTTTAAAGATGACTCCATGGGGGCTTCTTTTCTCAAGTAATCTGGATGAGATCGAAAAGAATAAATCAACCCGCGTTGGATGTTTCTTTCAAAATTTAAGGAAGCTTGAAAGACAACAAACCATGCTCATTATGGAGTCATGTGGTTAAAGCCAATAATAATGACTAGAAAGAAGAATGAGGCTTCAATATGTAATCATGGTGGGACTAATAAGGACTCCCAAGCCTAACAATAAAACTCATAGCATGGATGCCAAAATTCAGCAAAGGATCTACCTAGGGAATCCATGTAGAGGTAGGCTCTACCACCTAGTTACGACACTTCTAAAGTAGCTCAAAAGGTTCTGTGTCGCACTTTGGTGGGATCGATCCTATGACAAAGTGGAAAAGTCAACAATATGCAAAATGTAGAGGAATAAAACCTAACTTATATGAAAAAATTGAAAAAATGACTTTTACCATGGGACGATATAAATGTAACCCATATCAAGAAAAATACCAAACTAAAATTACAAGTTCATCGCAATGACCCAAAGATATCTCAGAAGAGAAATCAAGTAGCTACCAAGTCAAGAAAAAGGGAAAAAGGCACCAAATTACGGAAAAAAGGGCCAAAAACGTCTCTAAATAGAGATGGACAACTCATTTTTTACCATTGTAATTCGTAAAATAACCAAAAAGTTAAAAAACCCTCTTCCTCAAAACGGGGATTCAAGGAGCTACGGTGGAAGAAAAACCTTCACACTCGAGCCAATTAAGTAAAAATCAACCTCTCCTTCATTTCAATTCATCATTTTGTGTTTAATTGTTAGTTTTGGAGGTGCACTCCCTTGTAAAAGGGTCACTTTTGTGTTTACACAGGATGTCCATGCTCATCCCACATATCTACGAACCTCTTTGAAAACTCAAAAAAGAAACAACAAGCACTAAAAACTCTCCAATTTTTTGTGCGACATGATCTATTCACACTAGAGAGAAAGGGAACATGAGGAACTTGATGTCTTGGTCGAGGAGGATCCGAGGGCCATTTCTATGCTAAAACAGTGTGGGATGTGGAATTTCTTCTAGTGTCCATTCAGTAGGGAACAACCGAGGTTGGTAAATTCTTTGGTAGAGTAATGGAACCATGATGCATAGGCATTTATTCTAGAGGGTAAATCATTGACCCAAACCATAGAGGATATTTACTTCTTGACCAGCCTCTCTCGGAGTGGGGAACCGATCAATCTGAGGAACTTTCCTCTAGGATCGTATAACTTTGAGGATTACATCGGGATGTACTGTGAGGCTGGTACCAAGAAAGTAGGTTCTCAGGTGTCGATTCAAAATATCACCAACCTCCACCTTTGCATTGTACTATTTATTATCGATCAGATCATAGGATTCGTAGCACTCCATCAGGCCTCTCGTGCATAAATGCATTGTGCAGCTCAGTGTTCAGAGGCTACCATTTTTTACTAGAGTACCAACATTCTGACATGCATGAAGAAACAACTCACTGAATGTCATAGGAGGACAAAAAATAACTTCGGGTTTGGCACAGTCATTTGAGAGAGTGCCTAGTCTTATCCCAAGGGATATAGTACGGGGACATATTGCCTCCTTTTTGACATTATGCAGGTGGGAAGTTTTTCTTCCTAGACAAGATGGAGGAAGAACCCATGAGGCATTTGACGACAAATTATTTGACTAGTGGGCCCATCAGATTCCCGTCATAGAGGAGTATCCCTATGAAGGAATCAATTTCCTGAGGGATACTGGCATGCCCATGCCCTTTGGCGAGGAGCGCAACGAGATAGGTAACACATTTTTTAAAGTTATTTAATTTTTAAATTTTTAAATATATCATTTTTATGTAAATGTCATAGTACTAAATTAAATATATGTTATATACAGATGTGGGACCTGTTTGACCATCAAATGTTTCCAGGACCAAGCATCGTCCTTGACTATAGGCTAGAGTAACAGTTGCAGGAGGACCAACGGCTACAGGAGGACCCCCAGTCGGAGAGGCTGAGAGAGTGTTGCAATGAGTAGAGAGAAACCTCACGTCTCTCACTTGTGAAGTACCCATGGAAGAGATTGAGGATCTTCCCCTGGCTATGCAGTGGGGGTGCCCAGTACTTGGGTCCAACTATTCTGGCATCTTGCGAACTCTATAGTCCACTATAGCAGGGCCAATAGGCCTAGATCATAGATAGTATTGGACCACTTATGTGTTGATGGAACTTTTTGTACTATGTATTTGAGGGATTAATCCCATCGATGTATACCGAATATTTTTTAGGCTTTAATTCCCACTTTGTACTCATGAAACTATTTTTTGGATATATATATATATATATATATATATATATATATATACATCATTTTTTTCCTATGGATGAACATTTTTACAAATGCATTTACATTTGTATGTGTGTTTTTTATTTTTACATGTGAGAAACATGCAATTCTAATACTTGATTATCTAATGTATCAGTTAGTTGGTTAAATCTCCTAGGAACATGAATATAAGTAATATAATCAAAAGATCATTCTAAGAGATGTACCCTAAGGAATTTTCTGTGAAGAGTGGGATCATAAATGCAGTATACCCCATTTACTTAGGCCATGTCTAGTTGAGTATCTAAATAAACCTAGATGCGAGAAATACTATGTGACAAGGCATCACATAGTAGTTTTATCACTACATTGTACTCGACAACATTATTTGTTTCTTCACCTAAAAAAATACCTCCAGAAGACATTAGCTGACCACGAGGTGTAAAAATCACCCAAGTTGTGAAAGCAAGCCTCTATGTTTGTTGGATAGCACTATCCACGAACCCAACATAGACTTTTGAATCACCTAACACATGCCACAGTGAAAAGAAAACATAAATGAATACACATCTAAAAAAAAAAAAAGACAAAAATGTATAAAAATATATACATATATACAAGAAGTCATGCCCAAGCGACCAACCTAAGTGTAATACTTCTTAAGGTAGAGCCCATTTCTATGCTCCGCTAAGGAATTTCCCTCGAAATCAACCAGATGGTAAGCACCGTTTTCTAAGACTTCTTTCACAATGAAAGGTCTGAACCATATGGGTTTGAATTTGCCTGCCCCCAAGGGATATTTTTCTTGGTCATAGACCAAGACCAAATCACCTTCAGAGAAAATCCAATGGTGGATAGACCAATCATATTTACACTTGAACCATTGTTTATGATCCTCGTTAGCCAAGGCTACATCCTGGCACTGCTCATTGAGTTGCCTGAGATATAAAAGGCGTTCCTCAAAAGGTGTAGTCTCAGGAAGTATTTCCACTGCCAACATAAGAGAATGGATTTAACATTCAATGGGAAATAATACCTCCATCCCATAAACAAGTTGAAAAAGTGAAAAACATGTAGCAATATTCACATAATTTCAATAATCCCAAAGCGTTGAATATAACATCAAATTTCAATTTGACTTGGCCAAATTAATCGTTCACTGAAGAATAGTCTCGAGACACTTATTCAAAGCTTCTAACTAACCATTCACTTGTGGGTAATATAGATATGAATGTTCCTTTTTAAACCCAAGATTTGATGTTAATTCAAACATAATTTTTTTCTAGAAGTGACTGCCATGGTTAGTGACAATCTCCTTTGAGATACCAAACCTAGCCACTATCTGATTGAAAATAGAAAGGGAAGTATTTTTCGTGTCATTGTTAAATGTCAACATAGCTTCGAACCACTTAGTAAAGTAGTCAACTGCTACGATGATGTAGCGATGCCCCCTAGAAAAAATCGGATGACATGTAATGAAATCAATCCCCCACTTGGTGAATGGGCCGATGGAAATAACCAGGAACATAGGAGTTGGGTGTGCCCACATATTCCAACAAAAGATCTGGAATGGGTGAAACTTCTTGACCGCCTCAACACAATCTTTGATTAACAAGGGAAAAGTGTCCAGTGTGAAGAATCTTTTGGGTTGTTTCCAACCCATATAGATGATCTCCACATGCTCCGGTGTGATATTCATTTAAAACAAGATCTGCTCCATCATGAGTAATACATCGTCGAATAATTCAATCCACCCCTCGACGATACAAAGTGTCATCAAGGATGAGGTAGTTCTACGCTTGGTGTTGTATTCGTCGAAGCTCATCACGAGAAGAAAAAGAAGGGAACTTCAAAGTCTGAAGATACATGAGTATATATCCATACCAGGGGTCTAACAATGCAATAAGAAAAATATTTCCATTAATAGGTATCTATTTGGGATAAATATCACCACTTTTGACCGGAAATTCTGAAATTAGTTCAACAAAGACCAAGGACTTTTTGGATTTCTCCCAAACAAAATCCAAGTCAAACTTGTGTATGATAAATATCCACCTACTGATATTATCGTCGATGACCCATCGTATTAACACATACTGGAAAGGGTTCACTATGACAATGATGGTGGTCTTGCGAAGTAATATATAGTGATGGAACTGTTGCATAACGTGAACTCTTGCCAAAGAAAGCTTCTCAACATGAGTATAGTTGAGTTATGGTCCAACTAGGCCTTAAATAAGATAATAGATAATGTTCTCTTTGATCTTCTCATCCTCTTGAAAAAATACCATGCCAATGGTTGACTCTGCGACATCCAAATACAACAAGAAATCCTTGCCATAATTAGGAAGATTTAGCAGAGGGGAAGACATCAAGGCACATTTCAATGCTTCAAAGGAGCACCGAGCTGCTTCATCCCAACATAATGGGACCCATTTTTTCAAAATACGCATAAACCCTTTAGTGATCTTGGCATAATTGGCAACAAAATTCCGAAGAAAATTGGCTTTCCCTGTAGACTCTAAAGTTGAGGGATTGTGCATGGGGGAGGCAATTGAACTATTTCCTGAATTCCCCAAATTCCTTTTGGAGGTAAACATGCTATATAGTATGTAGCTGGCATATGTACACAAGTTTTCTAGTATGCAGAGTGCATGTGTATGTGGGCTATAGTGCACCAGGGCGCATACATGTTCCAAAAAATGTTTTCTTAAGAAGGATTCTCAACATGAATTTGAGAAATTGTGTAAGTGGAAAGTCCAATGCCATGCATACATATGTAGGGAATTTTTGGACTATAATACCTACACCTCATAAGCTCACTCACCCTAGTTGAGAAAGTAAATATTTCAGAATTTAGATAACTAAATAACCTGACATTTTGGCGTTGTTGTCGGGGAGTTGCTATAGGAATTATTTTTGAAAATCATAAGTTTTTTTTGTTTGAAATTTATGACATATAAAAATAAAAAAAATATAGGTTCTTAGACTTTTCTTGCATTTTTCTTGTATGCAAATTTAGGACAAGGAGAAGTAAAGACGGTAAGACGAGAGGTAAGAACATGCACATTCACTTTAGTGACTCTTTAGGATTCCTAGTCATGTGTGATTTGTATGAATAGGTAAATTAGGAAAAGATATGTTAAATTTATATTTGTTAAAACAAAAAAATAAGTACCTCCTAAACATGAGGCTAAAATCCAGGTTCCTAGACAGAGAGCTAAAACTACATCTGGCATGTTAAAGTATGCTCCATTTACCGAACTCAGTAGGTTTATCGTAAGGTTCTGGAGTTTACAAATTTATAAGATTGGTAGACATGTTTTCTTGGGAAGTATTTAGGTGATCCTGCACTAGGACATACTTTCTTAAGTATGCTTAGTAACAACTCAAGGGAAGTATGTTGATGATCTTGTAGATTTGGTTCTTCATTACCAAAAAAAAAAAAAAGTAGTGCCAATTGTTTCAGATACAATATAACCCCCCACAAGCCACCCATAAGATCATCCAAAAATCCCCCACTACTAAATTTCTTGCAAGTATTAAAAAGTAAATAGGGAAACGTATTTTTATAGGAAGCTCAAAACCAAATCAAATGGAAGATACTATTGAACAACTAAAAATCCCAGAAGAGAAACTCTACGGTTGGAATAAAAAAATTTATATCGAGGAAATCAAATGGAAAATGAAGTTAAATCTCATGTAGGAGGAAAAATACTAGGAGAAGTTGGAGAAAGAGAAAGAGTACCAAGAACAAGTGGAGAACAAGAAAGAGGACCAAGAATAGATGGACAAAGAGAAATAATACCAGAAGCAAGAGGAGAAAGATAAAGACGACCAAATGACGAAAGAGAAAGGGTAGGAGATGAAGAAGAAGAAAGGGAAGTACATTTTGGATTTCCTATCCTGGATATGCATGGATATTTTGGTAATGAAGTTAAAATGAAAAATACCCCACCTTCAGTTTTGTCAAATTTCCATGGTATGGCCACTAAATACCTTGATGCTTTCCTTTTTGAATTCAATATTTAGTGTCATACTTATGGTTATATTGATGATGCTCACAAGATTTGATTGTTTCCTACCACTTTGAAGGGAGTTTCTTTAAAATGGTTCATGGGATTAGGTGAAAGAAATATTTCATATTGGGAGACCATGAGGAAAAAATTTCTTAAAAAATATCAAGCATGTTATATGCCTTGATATTCTAAAGAAGATATTTCTAGAATGGCTCAACAAGAACAAGAGAGTTTAGAGGACTATTTAGAGAAATTTTTATATAATTTGTAAAAATCTAAACATAGCTCTTTGAATCCTAATATTACTTGTAAAATATTTTTAAAAGGAATTAGAGATTAATATATAGATGTTCTTAACCTAATGGGCTCTGGAGATATTTTTTTTCTAACAATTGATCAAACTTATAATATGTGCAGAAAATATTCAAGAGGAAAGGATAAAACCGATAGAGGATAGAGGGATGATCTTTCAAAAGTTACTAAATCAACAACATGAAGTATTAGTATGGTATAAATTGGTAAGTTATTGGAAAATTTTAAAACTGAACTCCTTGGTAGACTTAGTTCTCAATTTGATGCATTTAATGCTAAGAAAAGACAATATGAAGAAACATTAGCCTTAGCTATTTTTTTTCCTGAGTGCAGAAAAAAGAATCCTAAAAATCAATATCCATTAAATAATATTCAAAATTGTGGTATTTGTGCAGGAACACATGCAAAAAAAAAATCCCTTCACTTCCTAGAATATAGGAATTTTACAAAGGAGAATGTGAGCAAGTAGGAGAATTGTGTTCTATTGCACCCAGGCGACCTTGACAGCTATGAGAAATAGGTATGCCTCAAGACACCTCTCATCATTTTCTTGGATTTTTTAATCAAAAATCTACTCAAACATCTTGGAATTCTCTATGCCATGGAAACCATTGTCTCCTCAATAGATTCAAAATCATCCTTATCAACAGAATTGGAAATGAACCACTTATGGAAACACACCACTTTATCATTCTCAACAAAAATATCGGCCAGAACAATTTGTACCATAGGAATATCAACAACAATCTTTCCCACAATAGAAACAATACCAAACATTCTCAAAATATCCTTCAACTATGCAGCAAACATTTCCATCCCTTCTGTCACAACCACTATTATAATATTTCGATGTGAGCGTTTAACCATAGACAATACACAATATTGTAACCCAACCATAGGCATGCAGCCACCCCCGAGCACTTTAACCTTTGAAACAAATCTACACTAGAAAGGAAATCCACACTAGAACCAACATATAAACCCTAGCTGTAGTAGTAGCAAGAGATGGAACTAGAAAACACCATCCAACTACAACAAAATCACAAGACAATAGGAGTGCACCTTCTCCAAGTGTAGTGCAAAAGAGAGAGAAATTCTCCACAACCATAGAACAATAAAAATACTCAACTACAACAGTTGCAGTTGCACTTCTTTCCCAAATTTACCACCAAGAATGCCACCAATAATATCATCAAGAATACCTCCAAGAGATACTATAAGGTAGGGCACATATATTAGGTTATATAGCTCTAGAGAGAGAGACCAAGAATCACACCAAAATATGCTCCTTCCATTCTTGCAGTTGGAGCTCCAGACTTGCGCTATACTTGAGAGAGTCAGTGAAGTGTGTGTAAAAATGAGCTAGATCACCTCCTATTTATAGTGGTTCTTGTCACCTATCTGGGCCAGCTTGTCTTTCTGGAAGATAATACATTTATATTATTTATTCTACTGAGCCAACTTGTCTTCTATTATTTTTACACATCTGTTTACGGTTTCTCTTTCTTTCGAAATATTCTATTCTAGCCAAAGGTTACACATGGAGGTTAATACCTCCCACAACTACCATAATATCAACACTCCCTCCTAGCTAAGGAGGTATTAATTGTAATGGTCTCAAACACATACATCAATTTCACATTGCATGGGAAAGGATCACATAGTCTTGTAGACCATTCTACATGTAGAATAATCATATCCACATAGGCTATCTCATTATCACATAGATCAAGTCACGGGCATCATCATCACTATCCATCTAGATGGAAATCACCTCCAACACTATTGGTTGGCACACTAGCCTAGGAAACACATTCAACACTATTGGTAGTCTCCATGAAAATCAGGTAGTAGTACATAGTTACTACAATTCCATCTAATAAATCACAACAATGTCGATCCATAGTAGTACACAACTATTATCCAGTGGTACACAACCAATCCTAGTAGAAAACAACTATTATCTAGTGACACAAAATCACTACCAGTGTAACACATCCACCACAGTAGTATATATCTATTGTCCAAAGACCCACAGTCTCCACTGCAATCAACTAATAGCTACACAATCTATCATCATGCAGTATAATAGTCTCCTAGAATAAAATCATATCATCATCTACATCATCTCTCAAGGCCATACTCCATCTAATTGATTGGGCATGATATTGAATAAGTCATGTGCTAGACTTAGAGCACTCAATAGAGTGTCTCACATAAGTCACTCACTCAACGGAGTTATATAGGGACTATTCTTCTTATCCTGGTCACTTCTTATGACACATGAAGAATGATTGTCCCAACAGATGTTGAAAACCCATGCCATGGGATACAATTACCATTATTCTAATCCGTACATATGTCCTAGAAGAATGATTACCCTCTGAGATGCTAAAAGCCATGCCATGGGCTATAGGGACCATTCTTCTAATCCAGACATACGTTCTAGAAGAATGATTTTCCTAGACCATTTTCCCCCCTCTAACCACTATTGTGAACTCATGGAAAATATTTGTCTTGTACCAATCTCCCCAATATGGTCACTACAATGAACTCAGGGAAATAGATCATTCTACCTGACTAAGGAAAGCCCCAAGATAATAGTTGTCCTGGACCATTCTACCTATTCGGGCAATTCCCTAGGAGAATAGTTTTCCATGATACATCAACAATATGTCAACCTAGACCATTCTCCATAGGGAGAATGTCATTCCATCAACAATATGTTCTTCCTGAACCATTCTCCACCTAGATAATGTATGTCCAAAAACACGCAGACTATCCATGATTCCATATATCAGCATTGCCTCTTAATCGAGGAGGTCACCACCTCCCTTTCGACCAAGGGAGTTATCTCCACAATTCCTAGCTTGTCCCTCAAGTATCCAAACTTTATCTTGGATAGAGGCTTCATCAAAATATCAGTTGTCTTCTCATTGGTGGAGATGTATTGGAGAATCACTTATTCCTTTTGGACTTTATCATGGATGAAATAGTGCTTGATCTCAATGTGCTTCAACATGTCATGGAACACGGGGTTCTCCAAAAGCTTCACACAACTCTGATTATCACAATATATCACATTCATATCCAACACCTGATCAATTAGTCCATAAATCATATTACATAGTCATACTGCTTCCTTACAAGCATCACAAGCTGCAATATACTCTCTTTTGCAGTGTTGAGTGCAACATACTATATCATAGTAGAGCCCAAACTTAAACATCTACCAAAATTACTATTTTTGTCATCTGCACTCCCTGACCAATATGATGTAGTAAATCCATGTAGTTGTACGTCACTATTTGAGGCATATCTCAAACCATAATTTAGCATCCCACGAAGATATATCAAAAAGCACTTTGCAACTATCTAATGCTTATGTCTCGGTTCCACCTGGAACTAGATCAACATGTTCACATTAAAGAAAATTTTTGGATGAGTATTCACCAAATACATCAATGATACAATCAACTACTGGTATAGGGACGATTCTAGTGGATCAGAGTTAGAGTCTCTCAGCTTATTTAGATATGTCACCATGGGAGTTTCCATGGATTTGCAATCGATCATCCCAAACTTCTGAAGGATATTTAAAACATACTTAACTTTCCCAAGGATTATTTCACCACACTTCTTCCATACTTCTAGTCTCAAATAATAATGCATGAGACCAAGATCCTTCGTATCGAATTAAAAGGCTAACTCCCTCTTACACTAAATAATGAGAGTCTTTGCACCTATCAGAAACAAATCATCAACATATAGTATTTGGATCAAAGGTGCATCATTCACAACCTTGTAATAAATATATGGATCAGCATAGCTCTTTGAAAAAACAAGTCTTGTTAAGTTATTGTCAATTTGTGCATACCAAGCTCTTGGAGCTTGCTTGGTTCCATACAAGGCCTTCTTTAATATGCATACATGGGTTTCTCTTGGGTGTACCTCAAAACCTTGAGGTTTCTCTATGTATACTTCTTCCTCAATTACTCCATTGAGAATGGAGGTCTTTATATCTATCTGATGTAAAATCCAACCCAATATATGATATCTCCAATAGAGGTGTATCTGGAAACGAGAGCAAACATCTCATCATAGTGTTCTCCCTCTTGTTGGGATAACTCTCTAGCCATGAATATTTCCCTGTATTTATCGATACTCCCATCTACTGCATGCTTTATCTTGTAAACCCATTTTGAAGTGACTACATACTTTCCTTCAGGTTTAGGCACAATTTCCCATACATCATTTTTCATGATGGATTGATATCATAACTTCCTTCCATTCTTTCTTCTTGAATGCTTCTTAAAAGGTGGAAGGTTTTGCATTGATATGTTTTGGAGAACATGTAGTTTATTCCTTGGGACCTTCATGTTCTTCTTCATCATTTTGACTCATGGAATCTTCTATAGATTTCCTTAAGCCAATGTTTTCATCAAAAGTCACATCTCTGTTGATTTCAACCTTCTGTTGACCTAGGACATAGATTATGTAAGCTTTTGATGACTCACTATATCCAATGAATATGTCCTTCTTTCCTGAAGGTTCAAACTTCTTTCTTTTGTCCTTGGGAACATGAATATAGATAGCACAACCAAAGATCCTCAAGTGTTCAACACTTGGCTTCTTTCTAGAGAAAGCTTCTTCTGGAGTCATGCTTTTCAATATACGATGAGGAATTCTATTATGACCATATATTTTTATCATATTTGCTTCTCCCAATAGAAACATAGATACATTCTTCAATGGATCATTTCTTTCTTTTTGCTAACCATTCTACTAAATATTTTAGGAACTATTGAACTCCCTCCTAGTCCTGGCCTCTCTCTAGAATGTCTTGAAATCATCTGAGGTGTACTCTCCCTCTTAGTGAGGAGGTTAACATTGATCCACACACATCTTCAGTGAATGATGTCCAAAACTTATTTTTCTTTGCAGGCTTCCTTTAGAATTAATACTTGGTGAGATCACATCCCTCACCACTTTATGTAGTCATCTACTCCATGTTTGCAAATGCCACTCTAGCTCCTTCTCAGAGCTATCGCCCGTGGCCTGCCTAAAATAAGAAAAAAAAGAGTAAAAGTATTTCCAATATCATTTTCATAAGAAAATATTTATGGTAACAAGGATGGTATTCATCATAGGATTACCAAGGTGACCTTCCTAGGAGCAAAACAAGAAATAACTTCTAGAGGAGATGCTAGTTCATTTTGTAAACAAGTGCAATAACCATCTATATCGATAGTACTTACATATAACCAAGTATACCTAGCAGTAATATAACCTTTCAATTATTGTTGTCACAACTATAGTGTTTACTTGCACTGTAGCAACTATCAAACTTGATATGTGCAAATTGAAACTTAATAATTTGATCAATTAAACCTGGAACCTGGAGCCTAAACTACTAGGAAGGGTGCGCTTGTTACTTTAAATGTACTAAATTCAATATCATTGTTTGTACAAGGTATCTTGTACATCCCCTGCAAACAAATCATACTTTGTTGGATGATATAACTTGAAAACCATATACAAGTACATACCTTTGAAATTTGTAGCATTATTCAACTTGTCTTCTAATATGAAACTAGACACCATCTTGACAAGAAGAGGTTAGAAACTGAAGCAAAAGGTTCAATGACTAGAACAAGATAGAAACCATGAAATTTCAACTTTGACCACAAAATCAATTTTGACCAAAAGTCAACTTTTAAGTTTGACTTTGACCAAACAACCTTTGATTTTGACTTTGACCAAGAATTCAAACTTGACATTTTTGCTGGAACAGAGCACTAGAGAGTGAGCTAGGATAGGGCACACTAGAATACCCAAAAAATTATGCCAAATGTTTCACTTAAAGTGCCCAAGGAATTAGGTTAGGGTTTGTTGTAGCTGGAAAATCAGAAACCCTAGTTGTAGTTGCAACTGGTGCTATAATGAGCTTGGCAAAGAACTGTCGATCTACCTTCTAACAATTAATTTGTTCTTAAGGTAGTGTGGACCCATAACCTGTTATAATATTTCGATGTGCTCGTTTAAGCATAGACAATATCACAATATTGTCACCCAACCATAGGCATTCAACCACCCTCAAGCGTTTTAACCTTTGCTAGATAGAATGATTTTGTAAAGCCACACTAGAACCAACAAATAAACCCTAGTTGCAATAGTATCAAGATATGGAATAAGAAAACACCCCAACTACAACAACATCATAAGACAAGGGGAGCACACCTTCTCCAATGGTAGCACACAAGAGAGAGAGTCTCCACAACCAAAGAACAAGAACAATACTCAACTACAGTAGTTGCAGTTTCACTTCTTCCCAAAATTTACTAGCAATAATACCACTAATAATATCACCAATAATATCACCAAGAATACCACCAAGTGATACTAGAAGGTAGGGTGCATATCTCAGGCCAGATAATGCTAGAGAGAGAGACCAAGAATCACACCAAAAGATGCTCCTTGCATTCTTGCAGTTGTAGCTCTAGAATTTCCCTATAATTGAGAGAGTGAGTGAAGTTTGTGTACAAATGAGATAAAGAACCTCTTATTTATAGTGGTTCTTGTCACCTATCTGGGCCGACTTGTCTTTCTGGAAGATAATACATTTATATATTTATTCTACTGATCTGACTTGTCTTCTAGGGTTTTTACACATTTGTTTAACGTTTCTCTTACTTCCAAAATATTCTATTCTAGCAAAAGGTTACACATGGAGGTTAATACCTCCCTCAACTACTATAATACCAACAACCAGAACTAACTTAGACACAACCATTACAACTACCATCCAATCAACAAACCCATATACTTACTCAAATTCCTTCTCATCCACTGGAAAATCCTAATAACCAAAAGGATAAAGTTATTTACAATGTTGAAGTAGACACTTTTCCTACTTATCTAATTACCCATGTTCAATTACAGGAATTCCCCGTGCAAATAAGGGAATTTCTTGTGCAATTGCAGGAAATCAATTTGCATTCTTGGAAGATTGTAAATAAAAAATCCCCCATAATAATTGAATAAGAAAAGGAGTAAACTCCTAATCATCCTAATAAAAATAAAAATACGATAAATCAATTTCTTGCATACAAGAACAACCTCAATCGTCTAGGACAACACCTTTTCCTGAAAGGGTAAACATAGAGAAACATGAAAAACCAGAAATTTCATCTGAATTAGACTTTTTAAATGAATTCAAAAAAATCCACATTAAAATTCCCCTGTTCCAATCCATAAACGACATACCAATATATGCAAAAACAATCAGGGAATTCTTAATTAGAAAAATTGGAAGAAAAAAACAATATCCACAAACAATCAAAGTTATCAGGAAATTAGCAAGTTTCATGACCACTAAAGTCATTTTAGAAAAATATGTTGATCCTGGAATACCAATTGTTACAATCTTCATCAACAAATTTTTTATCCCAAACACTCTAATTGCGTTTGGTTCAACTATAAATGTCATGGAAATGGAAAATATGCAAAATTTAAACACTGGCAATATTTGACCAACCCCTTGAGTGTTAGAGTTAATAGATAGACCAAAAATTAAACATGAGGATGTAATTGAAGACTTCATTGTTTCCCTTGAATCTTGGGAATAAATCCTAATTTGGGATGACATCCTTTAATCTTGGGGATACCTTCATTGGAAACAATCGATTCATTCTTTAGTTTTCAATTTGGAAACATGACCATTACAAATGGTGTTGAAGTAAAGCACATCACACTTTACCCCCCTACAAAATCTATAAATGAATTAGAACATGTGAAATGGTTAGATGAAAATCATATTGATGAAGAAAAAAACCATCCTCTTCTTACCGTTGCACAAGATTTAAATCTTAAATAAAATACTCACGAAAATAAGCTTGATTATTTCATTTCTCATCCTAATTTTCATCCATATTTTAGGGGGAAGACATCAATTTCTAAATAATTGTCTATTGATCATCTTTTGGGATAGCATTTTCAGGAAACATGTACTATGAACAGTTTGACATCTTTATTTTAGTCTACCTTTCATGTAAATTCTATATCATATTCCTCTAATAAAACCATTGAAATCTATCTCGATAAAAGTTTAAATATTAATTATGATTTAGATGGTTTACAACAAAAGCAATTAATTTTAGTTTTTGTTGGAGTTACTTCACACACACCTAGGATTTATTTTTCCTAAGGTTTTTCCTATGTTTATTAGTCATTATATTGTCTCCTAAAGTTTAGGGGAGAATATTCCTCTAGGAGAATATTCTCTTCAGTTTTTACTTCAGTTTGATCAGTTGAGTGGAGTCTAGATACTACATTGGGATTATCACCATGCAACATTGGGATCATCACCAGATAGTGCACATTGTCCTTGGGATCATCGCCAGATAATGCACATTTTCCTTGCGATAATCACCAAAATAGAACATTAGTCAAGATTCTCTTATATCCTCCTCACTTCACTATGTTTCAGTCAGTTAACTGAACATTGATAAACTAGCTAACTCAGTTAGGTGGCAATTCACTTCCGTAACTTCCCGAGAGACTAGACTTGGTGGCAGTTTACTCCCATAATGGTTGGTGTGTGTCCATATCACTCTAGACCACCACTATGTTGCATTGGATTCTCCTCCAGTGTGCATTGGTTGAGTTATACAGAGTATATCATGTGTAAATTATCATTCATTCATTTGGTTAATGATAATTCTTTCATTCTCTCTCTCCTGCTTCTCTTTTATTATATTTTCTTTGCAACTGTGTATGTCAATTCCTAGTTAGATATATTATGTGCAGGTTCATCACATTTACATGGTATGAGAGTTGAAGGACTTCTAGGGAAAATAAACACAAAATTATTTTTGCAGGTATTGAAGATTGAAGACAATGGAAAAATGGAATTTACAAAATAATTCATTCTTACACCTTACAACTTCTTTGCATGGAAGGAGAAGATGATAATGCAACTTTGAAGAATAGGATTGTATAGGTTAACCATGAACATAGAGGAAAAACCAACATCATCCATAGAAAAATCCAAGTATCTAAATCGAATGGATGAAACATTCGAAACAATTTACAGTGTCATTTCTCCTGAACTCCTCTTTCACATATCCTCCTACAAAACCCCCAATGAATCATGGACCACCACAAAATGTATTTTTGTAAAATAGGATGAGATGAGGGGAAACATGCTCGAGGTGGAATTTCTCATATTGGATCCAAAAATCTTCGACAATATCCAAGAGTTCTTTACCAAATGAAAGGATTTGTTGTTGCAACTAAAGGCTTGCAAGGTTTATAAATCTAAGGAGGAGAAACAAATAGTTCTCACCATTCTCTCCAAACTTGGTCCATAATACTCAATGTTCGTATACACATTTCATTCAATTAGATTCACCTTTGTATCTACCTGGACGATGCCCTCTCTTGAAGTCTTTGTTGAGTCTCTGACACAAGAGAAGAACAAGCTCATGAATATGGGAAAAAGAAAAGGCCCAGGAAGATGCACTTACTATGAAATATGGAAGTAGTCATCAATATCATAAATATAAATATAAATGAAAAATGAAAGAACATGCAAATCCGAAGAAGGAAGGGTACTCAAAACCCTTCAACGATGCCTCTGGATCCAGAGGTGGAAAGGGAAGAAAAGGGATAAATGCACTTAATTCCATAAAGGATTCCATCCATAATCTGCATAAATTCAGAAATAGATAGATCTAATCACCCAATTAATTCAGCAAAACAAACTTGGAGATTGCATCCCTGAGGGTGCCAAGAAGAAGAATCCACAAGATCATAATCCCAAGAAAGGAAATGCTAGCCATGCTTTGTTTGCCATCAACTCCTCTCCCCATGCTTGGATCATAGATTGAGGTGAATCACACCACATGGTTTTCTTCATTGAATTCATGCAAAGGTCCTCCTATTCTGATGGGGGACAACTCTCTAGTTGATATCACCAGGAAAGGAAGAATTAAACTCATAAACGGAAGATTCAAGAATGTGTTTCACATTCCCAAACTTTGTGTCAATATTATCTCTATGTATCAGATGAAAAAATCCAATATTGGAAAGAGATTCACATTCACACCTGATGCGGTGGATATGTATTACATGCAAACCAATTCTAGGGTTTCTACCGGTGAGGTAAATTATCAATCTAGACTCTACACACTTTCTGAATTTATTGAACATGATTTTGCATTACTTCTTACCCACATCGATGAAAGAAATAGGATATGGAACGAAAGGTTTCAAAATTTAAAGTTCATATATATGCAACAACTTAGAAAGAAGGGAATGGTTCATGGTCTACCCGACATCCACTTCTCTAGAGGAATTTGTGAGGGATGTGTTCTTGGAAAACACCCTCAAGAGAAATTCGACAAAGGAAAGACTCAGAAATATTCCTCTCCTTTAGATCTAATCCATAGTGACCTCATGGGCCTTTTTCTGCATCCATCAATTAGTAAATCAAGGTACATGTTCATTTATGTTGATTATTTCTCATGCTTCACATGGATTTACTTTCTTAGGAAAAAAGAAGAGGTCTTTCAACACCTCAAAGATTTCAAATCCCTTGTCGAGACATAGTCAGGAAAGAAAATCAAAATCCTCCAAACTGATAATGGGGGAGAGTATGCAAACCATCAGATACAAAATATTTTTCATGAGGCATGGATTCAGTTGTAACACATGGTTCCCTATACTCTGTATAAAATGGAGTTGTTGAACAGAAGAATAGATCTCTAAAAGAGATGGCATCTTGCATGCTACATGCAAATTCACTTCCACAAATATTATGGGATGAATCACTTAATTGTTAAATCTACATCCAAAATAGATATCCCCGTAGATATTTCAAAGATAAGCCCCCGTACGAGGCTTAGATAGGACTCAAACCGAAAGTCACCCACTTTCGTATTTTCAGTTCACGTGCATGGGCTCAGATTCGCTATGAAAATAGGAAGGAACTTGATCCACATAGCACATAGTGTATATTTGTCAGATACCCCAATGGTGTGAAGGGATACAGACTTATTTATCTTTCCTTGGACATACTCACCATTGGGATAATTTTCCAATTCAAGGAAAGTGTCTTGCATGTACCTCAATAGATGCATGCAGACACCTTTGTTCTTTCACCTGTCAGAGATAATGAGCATGCACATGTCGACTCTTCTTCAAATGAGATTTATGATTCATAGGATTCAAATGATCTAGATATAGAGTTAGTACAATCAGACGCAGATTCAGTGCATCCAGATGTAGATGCAAAGCCAAAGTGGAGGCCTAAGTGGTCCCGGACTACTTTTCAGGATGCAGGGGATATTTTTGGTGATCCAGATGATACTAAGAGGACTCGATCTAATTTCAAGGAACTTCCTCTTGCACTCAATACCACTGAACCATTTCCACGCAAGAATATTTTCTTGGTTCAGTCTTCAGATCCACGGTCTTATGGAGAGGCTGTTTCAAATCCCTTTTGGGAATCCACCATGCAGGAGGAGTATAACTCCCACCTCAAGAACCATACTTGGGATCTGGTTTCCCTACCTTATGGAAGGAAACTTTTCCGGTGCAGATGTGTATACAGGACCAAGAGCACAATGGATGGAAATATTAGCAGATACAAAGCTATGCTAGTTTCCAAAGGCTTTCAGTAGGTGCATGGCATTGACTATGATGAGACCTTCCCTCTAGTAGTGAAAATGGATTCTATACATTTGGAACTTTCCATTGCGGAAACCAAGGGATGGGAAGTCCATTAGATGAACATGAAGAATGAATTTCTTCATGGTGATCTCTCTGAGGATATCTATATGGAGAAACCCCAGGCATTTATGCAGGATTCATCTTTAGTCTGTCGAATAAAGAAATCTCTTTATGGCCTTAAGAAATATCTTATGGCATGGTACGCCAAGATGGAATCTTACCTATTGTCATAGAACTTTGTACATTGTAAATCAGACCCAAATGTTTACATGCTCAAGACGATTGATTCACTTCTACTCCTAGTTTTGTATGTTGATGATTTTTTTATCACCAGTTGCTTGACTTCAATGATTATTGAAGTCAAGAGGATTCTACATGATAGGTTCTTGATGATGGACATCGGTCCTTTAAATTTCTTCCTTGGACTTGAGATAAATGAGGATGCATCAGGCATCAAACTATCCCATGCCAAGTATGCATGAGATCTCCTTGAGACATTTCACATGACAGACTGCAAGTCTACACCGACTCCTTTCCTATTAGGAGTCAGACTTGAGGATGGTGGGGAAACTCCACTAGTTTCAACACACTATACATACAGCTAGTGGGGATCTTGTTGCATCTCACACACTCCAAACCATACCTCTCCTATGTAATTGGAGCAGTCTCCAGGTTCATGCAGGAGCTGCAAGAGCTACATTGGAAGGCTGCAAAGTGTATCCTTCGATATGTATAGGGCACCATAACCTTTGGGATTCATTATGAAACAAAATCTACATTGTACCTCATCGGTTTCACTGATTCCGACAGGGATGGTGATAAAATTGATCACAATTCCACATCTCGTTACTCATTCAGTCTTGGTTCCGACCCTATTTTTTTATCGAGCAAGAAGTAGGTTATTATTTCTCTATCTTTAGTCGAGGCAGAGTACATAGGGGTAGTTAACATAACCATTTAGGCTATGTGCCTACAACATTTTCTCACTGAGTTTGGAATTCAGTTTCATCGACCGATTGTCATCTGGTGTGACAACCAAAGCCCTCTGTAGTTCTGTAGAGATCTAGTTTAGAGGAAAAATATGAATCACATCAAGATCCACATGCACTAAATCTGGGACTTAGTACACGAGGGGATCATCAACTTGCAGTTTTTTCCTTCAGCAGAAAAAACTACAGACATATTCACCAACACCTTCATTGAGCAGAAGTTCCATTCTCTATGGAGTCATCTTGGAATGAAGGACACAATTTCTTAGCAACTATAAGTTCTTATTTTTACATACATTTTACTTCGAGGGGGGTTTTTCCCATGAGGTTTTCCCTCTTTCCTCGTTTATTTCATTGTATTTTTTTTATTTGGGTACCTAACATGGCCTTTTTGTCAGGACCCATTCTTTATTTTCACCATAGTGATGTTCAGGAGGTTGTTGGAGTTACTTCACACACACCTAGGATTTATTTTTCCTAAGGTTTTTCCTATGTTTATTAGTCATTATCTAGTATCCTAAAGTTTAGGGGAGAATATTCCTCTAGGATAACATTCCTCTAGGAGAATATTCCCTTCAGTTTTCACTTCAGTTTGATCAATTGAGTGGAGTCTAGATCCTACATTGGGATTATCACCATGCATCATTGGGATCATCACTAGCTAATGTGCATTGTCCTTGGGATCATCACTAGACTAGTGCATTACTCATGATTCCCTAATATCCTCCTCACTTCACTCTATTTCAGTTAGCTAACTAAAGACTGATAGACTATTTAACTCATCTAGGTGGAAATTCACTCCCGTAACTACCTGAGAGACTAGACTAGGTGGCAATTTACTCCCGTAATTGTTGGTGTGTGTCCAGGTCACTCTAGACCACCACTATGGCACATTGGCTTATCTTCCAGTGCGCATTGGTTGAATTATACAGAGTATATCATGTGTATATTATCATTCATTCATTTGTTTGATGAGAATTCTACCATTCTTTCTCTCATGCTTCTCTTTTCTTCTATTTTCTCTACAACTGTGTATGCCAATTCCCAGCTAGATCTATTCTATGAAGGTTCAACACATTTACGATTTTGCATACATTTTTCAATGCTTTTTATTGGGACTATACATACATGCAAGGTATCCATCTAGATACATGCACTCATCATATCCATATAAAATAAAATGTTAAACCCATTAGGAAACCACAAAGAAGAATGTATGACTATGTGGAGGTTTGTATGGATGAATTTTTAGTATATGGGGACACTTTTGGAGAAGACTTAGATAATTTGTAAAAACAACTAAACAAATGTCAGGAAACAAATCTTTCTTTAAGTAATGAAAAAATAGTCTTAATGTTTATTGAAGGAATTTTTTTTTGAAACCATGTATCTATTGCAGGTTGTTAGCCTCTTTCTCATATACAATCATTAAGTCTTATTATACCACCTTTGTATATTTCACATGCTAGGATATAGTTTTTATCCTAAGTGTGTTTCTAGATTCCTGTATTTCCTCCTCCTACCTTATCTCCTGATGAGGTGTCGATGTGACAATAATTGAGGTGGTTTCATTATTTCATTATATATTTGCATCATTAAGATGAATACAATGTTGAGAACTATGGCTTGAGGCCTTTTCCGCCAATCTTATTGTCCTAATATTCTTATGCTCAATTTATTCAATTGGTAACAGAGATCTTATGGTCTTAAGGGCATGATTTCTTCACCATGGTAGTTTTCTATGAGAGGTGAGGTGCACTCCAAGTCAGCGTGGTGGAAAAATTACCTTTGAATATTCCTTCTGCAAGTGTTGCATGCCATCAATCATGTTATGTCTGAGATCAGTGATTGAATCTTTCCTCCTCACGGATCTGCAGATGCCTTTGTCCCTCAACGGATCAGTGGTTGTGGTTGTGAATTATGCAAATCTACATTCATTTACTTGGACGAGAGGAACTCAATATGGGATCAGGGTATTCCTTTTATCATCCTTAGTGATACCGTTGCAGCATCTCATAAAGAGGTACAACGCACTGGTTGACTGTAGAAGTTTTTTTATTCACTCGTCTTTTATGTTTATGCATTGGAAATCGCTATAGATATGAACTTTTTTTTAAGCATATTTCAAGAAATATGAACCCACCATGGATCTTGTCCGATGTTTGATATGTATGGTATCAAAACCATTTAAAATAGTCAACACAAACTAGATCTGAAGATGTGTTGAATCATGGATTTAATCTCAAATATTATATTTCAACAAATTTGTCCTTAGATTCCACACCCGATGATCTGTTGACAAAAATTCCCGCAAAAATTAGTGATTTTCAAAATTAAATATCTGCCCAGCAATTACCTTCCCATCTTTGGCTATCGACCAGATCGACTAGATCCATAGATGTCTTGGAAAGTTATGGCAATTGCAACAAAGTTTTTGATCCATAGAACTGTTTGAAGGGGCGATTTGACATCATACACTTGAAGAAAAGGTCTACAATCAAAGAAATAAACTTCAATGATCAAATTGTACTTATGAATCATTAGGTGTAGCAACAAATGTGAAGTTCTGTAAGCTACAACCAGGCCCAGATATACATGGGAAGAATTCAAAAGTATGAAGCGTTCTCTGGGTAATTCGGGAAGGCTACGAAGATGGTCGTATGCAATCTTTTGTTTGATTTGTTCTTCATTTTTGGAGATTCTTGTTCGGCCTTTAAGAAACCCACACAATTTGTTTGAACTTTGAACTAATTTCTCAGTGGGAAACACTCTAAGGAGATACATGAAACCCTATGTTTTCTTACCTATGTGATTTTATGGAAACTATGGAACCAATTGTTTGAGTGTGGTGTATGTGGGTAGCACTAATAGTTAAATGGAAAACAACTATACTTGTGAGAAAACGCAAATACTTGTGAATTTTTCTCCTAGATATCAATATCACGAACATATTTTGTAGTTAGGATTGAAATCTATGAAAAGGTGGTGACAGGTGGATAGATATTTGTGGAATTTTTGGCGCTTGATGACCCTGCCACGAGAATTGAACCTGTAACCTTATCATACATTCTCCATTTCAGAGTTGTTTGAAGAGAAGGCTATCGTATTAATTCTATCCTATGCAATTTTTGTTCACTGTGTCCTCCATTGATTGTTATGATTTGTTTGGTAGAATATTCTCTCTCGGCATGTGTAACCAGGGTCACATAAGCTTATTTAATTTCCATTGTTATCGATTCACTCAATGAATCCGAAAATATATGTACCGAGGAAGTGAAACTTTTTGAAGGAATCGATACCAGGTATTTTCACTCTAAAATCACAAGGAATCCGTTAAAATATCGTGCCATATGTAAAAAGAGAGACCATTGATGAATACCTTGTGCATTTGTAAAGGAAACATCCTCTACTTACTTATTGTTGGATGAAAAATTGCAACAATTACTAGTTTTCAACAACCTCTCTCCAAAGTCGACGCCTAAATAATATGTATGCAACTTCCAGTGTATTCATCATCAACCATCTTCATGGTTGAAATGGTAACAAGTAAAATATACTGATGAAAGTTCATTTATGATTTCTTAAATTCATAAAACATGTCATGTATATAAAACAAAACTATGCATGGATTTTAAAGAAACAAGTTCAGAAACTCAACAAAAGTGAGAGATGTCCATTTTTAAGAGAGTTAGAAGAAGTTGTAATTGATGAATTGATATTTCTATGGGAGGTTATAAGAATTCTTTAGAAGAAATTTATTTTTTTCTTAAGCCTTTGAGAGCATAAGTGAAATCTTATGAATTGAAATCCTTGTCAAAGCATTAAGAAGGAGAAAATACATTGTATCTTTCCCATTGTATTTGGTTTCATAAGAGAGATACTCATTATAAAATTTCTTCATATTTTTTTATTGTGTCCAAGATCCACCCGAAATTGAATAAGGGGATATTAGGTACACCTTGTGTAGTGTGTGTTGGTGATGTTTTCATGGAGGCTTATATTGTTTATTCTCTAGTTTTGACATAAACACAATTGCAATTTTAGAATTTACGCAACACAAAAGCTCGTGAATAATGTTATTCAAGTACAATCAATAAAAGTAATCAAGAGGCAACAAAGATATCAAATTGGAAATCATATCAACAATGGACAAAACAAGCTCATAATCAATGGAGAACTCGACTCAAAAGCATTGACAACACATTCAAATTTGAAGATTAATTCAACTTAAGAATCATGATTTATTGTAACTTGCAAATTGTCCTTTTGTAAGTTTACGTGTCTTTTTGAAATCAAGTTGAGTTGAATTGAATTTGTCATAAGGTGATTTTTTTGTCTAAGCTCAACACCCAAGATTCATTGTAATTTCAAGTTGAAATTGACAAGGTTGAGTAGTTTAACTCAAATCATTGTAAACATCACAATTTTGGATGCATTTTCGGTGGTAACCGACATCCTCAACTTCTTGGAAGAAAGAAATAAATGTTCAAGCGAGCGTGAAACAAATTCAAGCGAGCGAGAAGAGCAAGTGAACAAGAAGTTCAAGTGAGCATGTTCAAATGGAGCGAATTCGTGAATTATTAGAGTTACTGAACACTCTAATAAAAACCATTGAAGACAACACAGTGAGATTGAACAAAGAAACTCTTCAATCAATGCTAACTTGTTTTCAAGTGATGCAAGCTAAATTTAAACTTCTTAAATCTGTATCCCAACAATTGAATGATGAGTTGATAAATCTCAAAATCAACAGCCAATGCAGTATTTTGAACTAGTTTTTGTTCAGAACAACCCTCTCTATGATGATAATGATGATGAGGATGATGATGATGGTCAACATTCAGTGAAGGAGAAACTCAGTAAGACAACTCCATATGTAGACAAAGATGAAGCTATTCTTGAACCTACATTGCAAGCGTTTTATTTTGAGTTTAATGAAGAAAACCTTTCAATGTTGCAACAACATACAGTAAATCCACTTCCACAGATTTTAAAACAATAGGTTTAGAATATTGTTTCCAATCCCATCATCTGACCTTGGAAAGAAATCATTTACAACAAGAATAGAATAGGACTAGGATATGACAAGGAAGTTACCTTTCATATTCCTGATTATTCCAGACCAATCAAGTTCCAAAGTGTTGGATTCCTTCAAGAAGATTCACTTTCACCTTTTCTAGTGCATCGTCATAATGCGATATGACAATATTGCAATCGATTTGGTCACATGGAGAATAAGTGTTTTGATCTCCATCCTTGCCAACATTGTGGAAATAAAAACCATTCTTCAAGCACATGTTCAACACTGAAGAAACCTGGAAGATTGAAGATTCACTATGAGTAGATCAATCCTTGGAAATGGTCATCAACAACCAAGCAATTATATAAGTATTAACGAAGAATTCAATCTTGAGTAAAGGCCAATCTTGTAGCACATAACATTTGTGTACCTCACACAACTGGTCCCCTTATGACGTAGCTTTCGAGCATGGACCTCATGGGATGAGATAACATGTGGTTGTTTCCACATGCTCACTTTGTGTTGTACTCAAATGGAACAAGTATGGTACTCTCTTGAGCATAGAAGGAGGGTGTACAATGATTAAACTCTCATGCACCTGAAGGGGGAGTTCAAAATTTCAGTGACAATGGTTCATGAAACCACTTGTGGTCTCTCCTTTCAGCTGACAAAGGAGGGAAATGATGATGGAATTGAAGATGGTTTCCAGACATAAAGTTTAGACAACAACAAACATCAAATATGCCATATGGGCATGAAATTTGCAAAATGGGAAACTACATTCTATAGATGACAGACTTTAGAAGAATTATGGTTCAATAAGTTTAAGTTGAATCATACATAATTTGGATGTTAATTTTGATTTTGAGAGCAATGATGTGGACATTTGGTTCACCTAGATGGTCATTGTACCTAGCAGAGGAAACATGGATCCTTTTGCATTGCATCTTGGCATTGATTGAGTTGTCAGGCATTTTTATGGATGTGTCATATTTTCATTTGATTCAATTCTCTTGGTTCACTCTCATCATATTGGATTTTACATTAAGTGAACAAATTGCATGCATTCTGGATCACATGATTACATAGTGATATTTTCCAGATATGGCATAATTTGGCAGGATTATGGTTCAATGACCTGCAATTGAATCATACACATTAATACATTGGGATGTTGTTGGACACCTAAAAGTGTCACAATTGGTTAGTGGTTATCCAAAAACCATCAGATACATGGTATCAATTGGTGAGTGGTTATTCCAAATCATAAATTCAGAGAGCACTTTCAGTGATACACTGATAGTAGAGTGGTGATACTACATGTTCACCAATTAGTAGAAGAAATCAGATTCTTCTAGCTAAAATACTTGGAAAAATGATTAAATTGTCAAGCAATCAGGGAATGTTCAGATATTGTAGTTGTTCATCTCTCTCCCAGTTCATTTCACATGAACAAATTCAACATCCAGATTGGTCGTTTTTCAGGCAATTCTTCATTGTGGCTCAGCTCATGAGTTTCATAATGAAGACATGGAGATATACCAACTTATTTACCTACTTTGTTGGTATTGTTGTTTGGACTTATGATTGAGGGGGGTAATGTTAGCCTCTTTCTCATATACAATCATTAAGTCTTAGTATACCACCTTTGTATATTTCACATGCTAGGATATAGTTGTTATCCTAAGTGTGTTTCTAGATTACTATATTTCCTCCTCCTACCTTATCTCCTAATGAGGTGTCGATGTGGGAATAATTGAGGTGGTTTCATTATTGTATTATATATTTGTATCATTAGGATGAATACAATGTTGAGAATTATGGTTTGAGGCCCTTTCCGCCAATCTTCTTGTCCTAATATTATTATGCTCAATTTCTTCATAGGTATCAAAGTTGATACATCCAAAATTGTGGTAATTCTTAATTTACCAACTCCATCCACTCAAAAGGAAGTAACAATATTCTTGGGAATTTTTCCCTTATTCATTTCATCTTCCATTGGAAGTTCGCTCCTATAGGCTGAAATTCACTCCTCTTCTTTGGCTAGGTCAAATTGGTGTGATCAAAATGCAAAATGAGGCTCCTCTTATTTATATGAGTCTTCTCCACATGAGGGGGTGTGACCAAGGGTCACAATTTTTGGGTTGCACCTCTTCCTTAAGGATGGTCAACCTTAGGGGATTTTTTACTTTACTTTATTTTAGGGGCTTCTTCTCTTGGATTTAGGGCTTCTTCAAGGCTCCTTCAAGGCTCTATTTGTGTACAACTTAAAGTGGGCATGTGGAAACACCCACATGTTATATCATCCCGTGAGGTCCATTCTTAAAAGAAACACCATAAGGGGACCAGATTGGACTTATATACACTTATGTCAAGGCTCCTTCAAGTTTCTTCAAGTCTTCTTCAAGTGGACACATCATCATCACTTTAGGGGCTTCTGCGATTATTCTAAGGTTGACATAAATGACAACCAATTTTCCAACATATACATCAATGATCGGTAATCAAACAATGTCTCATTGTGTTAGAATCCAACACCTTCATTCAAATAGTGAAAACTAGTACCATGATGGTGTGATTTACCTCAAGTGAAGTATGAACATCACCTATTTTGTGCTCCTACCCAACTTATATTTATTATACCACCCTCAGTGACATGGTACTTGTAGAGGATCAATTTTTTCACTTCATTGGCTCCTGATATCCTCTGATTTGTGATCGAGATTATTTTTGGCATGAAATGAGAATGGAGATATGATAAAGAAATGTATAGATATATATTAGATATATAACCATAAAATCAGAGATACAGTAATACACAATTTCTATTAATGAGAGAAATGTACAAAAGTGTAGAAATACAGATTGAAAGACTCGTTAGAATGGTGGAAGCTTATCTCTGACAATGTGGAGGTTTGTATGGATGAATTTTTAGTATCTACTTAGGACCCGAAAAACTACTAAAAATAGTAGGTTTTCAAAAAATTATTTTGAGCCAATTGGAATAGGTGGGTGGACACCAAGATCATACTGGATAAGTCCTCCCTCATTAGGAATCAATGGTATCCATTACATTGAGTTCCTGGGGAAGAGAGGAAATCATTTGCTAAATCTAAATATTTGTGAGTTACTTACCTTGCTGGAGAAGTCACGTTGCTTAGCTTGTTGAAGACTGTCATGAACCTGCTGCTAGTGGGGTTGAATCTGTTCAACCAACCTATTCTATCTTATCTTGACTCGGTAGTGTGTAGGTACCATTATAGGTGAAGAAGCAATATCTTCTTTCTCTTCTACAATTTACTTATGTTGGAAATAAAGGTATTGGGCCAAGGATGCATTGGTTGCAACGTCCTTTTGTTCACCTTTTGAAAACATTGTGAAGAGGATGAATTTTTCAATATGAGAGATTGCCTTGTAGCACTATTTTGGTGGGACAGTAGTTGAAACTACCTCTAGTATCTTGTAGATATGACCCCCCAAAGTAACAATGACACTATAGGGTCGAGACTCATAAATAGCATGGCGCTTCCACATATATGGTTAACCCAAAAGAAAATCATAGACATCCAGTGAGGAAACATCACATAATGCCTCATCCTTGAAGGGATAGATGTTGTATGACAATCAAAACTATTGGCTGACATGGATATATCATCCCTGGCGAAGCCACCCGATGTTGTATGGTTATTGCTGTGGTGTTGTCGATAATCCCAACTTTTTGAGGACCTCTGTTGAGATGAGGTTCTTTTTTCTTCTGTTATCAACAATAAAATGCAGCTAGGTCCCCTTCACCCACATCTGTGAATGAAAAAGGTTCTCCCCCTATTTAGGATATGTTGGTTCTTCTAGTTGAATTGTTGTGGTCGTGAAAGTAGCAGTGGGGTCTACGTCGATGATCTATCTTCTCCCATTATTTTCTGAATCAGATTTTAAATCAGGGTTCAGATCCTTTTTTTTTATCTCGACCACCGATGATTGTTTTGAGCGGCATTCATTAGTGTTGTGCTAGGGTATTTTTTGTACATCACACCACTTTCTAGTGTCCTTATTCATCTTTCCATTAGCCTTCTTTTCCTGTGGCTTGGACTCATTTTCTGGAGGCTAGTTTTTAGGGTTGTCTTTAACATACTTTGGTTGTTGCGGATTTGCAGACCTAAAATACCATTTTTTATGGTGCCTAAATTTCTGCTCGATTTTGACAACATATCGATTGGCATCTCCCAATGATTAAATGTCCATAAAATCCATTTTGATTTGGATGTAACTATGCATATCCTCATGATATTTCAGAACCAGATGTCTCTTAGATTCTTTGATACCCAGCTTGGTGCACAAGGTATGGAAATTATTTGTGAACTCCGACACTATTTGGCCCCTATCTTGTCGCATTGTGGTCCATCTCATGTACTCATCATTATAGTTACCAACAGGGTAATATTGTTCCCTGAATGCATCCACAAAAAAATCCCAAGTGGGCTCGACCCCATATATTCCAGACTCTTGTGTGGAACTTTTCTCCCAGTAAGTTTCCCACCAATTATTGACATGGTAGAGAGCCTTAAGGAGTGTGAAGATGATATTTTCCCTGTCGGGAAAATTGTGAATGAAGAAATAACCTTCTAGTAGATTTAACCAATTTTCTAGGGCATCCACATCTATCTAACCTTCAAATACAGGAATATAAAAATTAAATTGCACCTTGAAGGGAGAGGTGCCTCCAAAGTTGCCTCTTGATGAATATGTGACTGTTGTTATCGACATGTGTTGAAGGATGTTGGAAAAAGTCTCCATCATTTCATCCCTTTGTCGCATAAGAGCTTGCTCCAGCAACATATTAATAGAATATTTTTCTCCATCTTTTTTCTTTTCTTCCTCCATGGAGGATTTCTTGGGTGTGCGAGAGAGATTTTCCTCAGGAGAGACAAGCTTGAGACCCAAATTTCTATACTTGGACCTTGTTGGGGACATGCACTGAAAAATGATCAAGAGCATCCTACTCTGATACCATTGATCCATATTATTTTTGGCAGAAAATGAGAGAGGAGATATAATAAATAAATGTACAGAGATATATCAGATATATAACCATAAACACAGATAAATTAATACACAATTTCTATTAATGAGCGAAATGTACAAAACAATATAAATACAAAGTGAGAAACTCGTTAGAATGGTGGCAGCTTGTCTATGAGAAGAGATGTGACGTTTATGCTCATTCAGAAGAATATGATTAAACTGAAGCTTTGAAATAATTTTTACAATAAACATGAATTACAAAACCCTAGAAATCCAAAAACCTGACCCTAGGAGATGAAGCGCCAAAATTCATGTGGGCCTCGTCGGGGTAAGTTAGTACATCAACATCCTAGGTTCATAAATTGTGCATACAATATCCTTTAGGATGCACAATATCTCTTTGGAAAGTTATTGGCGAGGAACTTCATTTATGGGGCTCAATCAAATACTTTGGCTGTTATTAAGGTTCCTGATTGTGAAGAAACGTCATTTATGCCCTCAAAATGGCCCCCAAAGTTTAGGACCCAAAAAACTACTATAAATAGTAACTTGCCAAAAAATGGTTTTGAGCCAGTTGGAATAGGTGTCTGGCCACCAAGATCCTCCTGGATCAATTTGATTCTAAGAATTAGCTCCACTGTGTATCTATTCATGGCTATGATCTACATTTTTTCCATGGATCCATTGTGTATCTCCTTGTGGCCATGATTGCTTATTTTATATATCACATAGATCCACTGTGTATAGTTTTCTTGGACAAGGACATCAATTATACTTTTATCACTCATGGATCTATAGTGTACTTGATTTGGTGGCCATGCTTACATTATCCTCAAGCATGGGTATGGTCGACTTGAGAAGAGAGTATCTTACTTGTTTCTATTGTCGGTATAGTTTTGGGATTGGTCTTCAACTACTCCTACCCAACGGCCCCTCCACTATCTCATGATTTTATGTAATGTATGTCGACCATCAATTTCTTTTCTAACCTCACACATTAGGGGGAATATGTTATAGCATGATTTTTCACCACATATGCTCATGATGACTCATTTTTCTAAGTTACATCCCTTTCCCTGCTTGTAGGACCAAAATCACATTTTTTCCTCCTTAAAAACATCTTTAAAAACCCCATTTTCAAGATGTATGTGACTCTCTCTAAGAAAACCCATGTACATACACTAGTTGATAGTTAGCAACCCACGTACATGTTATTTTGGCTCAAAAAAATAATAATTCCCAACATTTTAGGTGAAGTTAACGGATTACTCGGTTTCCTAACTTCATGTATCTTGTACATAATGACTCCAACCATCAAAATGGAGTATAAAAAAGAGCCTTGGGTTCGAGGAAAAACGAAACTGAGAAATGCATTCTCATGCTGGCATTTTCCTTATTGTCCTGCAAATCCCTCGTTTCCCTAGAATATAATATTGTCCAATTCTATTTGTTGATTCATGCTTTTAATGAGATTATCTATATCTTGTTTTGAATCTATTATGAAAATTGAAATGATCAAGTTTAGTTAGTTAACTAATAACTACCTATTTTCAAGTTGCTCGTCTCTTTGTTTGCAAGGATTTTCACAAGATAATTGTGCAAGGGTTCTAGAGTGAAATTTCATGAATGGGATCAACTTTAAACAATGGATTCGAGGTATGTTCTCTTTGTCATCTTTTGAAAAGTTAGTTATTGAAAAGTAGTTACTTTTGATTAACTTCTTGATTTCACTATAAGAATAGTCTTTTAGGGTACCCATCTATTTATCCCTAACCCATATCCATAGGAATTAGTTTTCCATAACACCAATATCTTAGGGAACCAACTAAGGAGGCTCAATCTTACCCTTAGCCATATTACCCGATTACCCAGGTACTACAGAGTATCTTCTTGAGTGTTTTTTTGGGTATCACTATAGTAGTCGAGTGGCCAATCATATGATCTAAATATGGTTTCAGGAGACCTAGGATACTCTCGATATACCTAAAGGACTAATGGTACATGGGAGTGATAGTCATGTACAAATTTTGTCTGATGCGGTACTACTCAAAGGTGTACCAACAAGGGTTAAAGAGGTTTCCAACAAGGTGAAACTTTTGTTTCGAGTGTCCCCATTAAACCATCTATATTTCCTACATGTAGTCTTCTTGTTTTACCCATTAAACGACATATATCTATGATTTAAAGGTGTTGATAGTACACGTCTATACCCTGGAAAAAAAATTCCTACAATTTATGCAGAGGAAAGTGCTCTGATACCACTTGTAATGTACCATTTGTATTATAATAAGAAGAAATAGAAATATTGCAGCAAATACCAGTGGAACAAAAAAATAATGAGAATAACAACACCAATAATAATACCTTTATTGAATGAAAACAATGTTCACTTGCATCTTCAAGGAGGAAACCTTCAGTAAAGAAGATTTATATTACAATAATTCTTAAGATAAGACTTTCCCATGCCTTCTACTTCTATTTATACTAATTCCATCTTCTAAAGAACATTCTAGAGGAATATGTTTCTAGAAGCGAAAGCTTCAATCAAGTCTTCTTACAATTGACTTGTTTGCATTATAATGTAAGCCTTATTTACTAATCTCAACATTTATTGCATAGAAAACATATTACTCTACCTACGTGAGGGGTTAGGGAGGTTAGGTCCCTAACACTCCCACCTCATCTGAGGATCACTAGGGGTAGTTACATCGGGATAGCATTCTTCATGAAATATCCTATATAATTATCCCATCCCATGAAAGGGAGTTGAAGACGTATATTGTCATCATTGTCTTTATAAATAGGTCTCACTAGTTTTATCTCAAACCTAGGTATTTGAATAACAGGGATGTACTCTTCTCGAGAGGTTTCAACTTCAATGGGTCCCTATTACAACTATTTTGTGTACTCAACCGATCATTTCCCCATAAAGGATTTCTTAGGAATTTTGGAGAAAGACCTCATGGGAAGTATTGTATCTAGAAGAAAGAATAAATTAAATATCATTAGAGAGACTTTCCAGTTGTACAGAATTTGGTAATGCAGACTTATACTAATTCCAAGAAATAAAATTTACAATGATTTGAAAAGAAAGGTGTCATTTTATTTTATTTTCATTGGTAAACAAATCTTACAATTTTCAATTTCCTAAATATGTTATGACTAAAAGAACATTTATGTGAAAACTGGGAAAGAACAAATTCTAGAACACACCTATAGGTCAAGCTGAAAACAATGTTATACAAGAAATGCATGTAGCACTAGTGCCCGATAATATCGATGTTAGAATATTGAACAATTATATTGAGCCTTCATGGCATAATCAAGCTTGAACCTAATTGGATTTGGATTTCGAAATTCTTTAGCAATTTATAGTGATTTGACATTATAACATTCAAAAATCAAGAATTAATGGCAATCCGACATGCACAACCATTATCAACAAGTGTTTGAATTTTGTACTCGAAACATGTTTCCACTTTTGTTTATTGGTAAAGTTTCAAGACTAAACGATGCATTCTAATAACCTATTTGGTGTATCGGCGACCATTTCCAACAATGAGTTTCATGCAATTTTCAAAGGATGAGTGATTGTATGGTGCAAAACGTGGTAATCAGCGTGGTGGGAGATTTTGAAATCATGGTGATGAACTATAACTGCCACATTTTAAACTATGAAACAAAACTTTACATTCAAGCCAAAGTTGGTCACTAATGTCGATAAGTTCTTGTTGGAAAAACTTCGAACCCATCCACATTTGTGTTACTCTCTACTAGATTCTATATTATAAATGAATTATCTCTCATCAAGTGACCATGCTCATGATAGTGAACAAAACCTGCTTATATTCCAAATGTTGAGACCATTCATAATATTAATAGTCTAATGGATTCTAACAATGCATGAGAGATGGATTCTAACAATGCATGAGAGACATTCTGTGTAGACATATCCACACATAGTAGGAATCATATCAAGTATCCCTCATTGCTTCTAATGCATTCACCATTGCTTCTAATGCATTCACCAGTCGTATAGTCCCAATCCGTTATAACAAGACTAATATATAATTAAGACTACAAGAAATACAAACAGTACACAATTAATGACTATTACAAATCATGGGTTTCTAGTATATTTGGTTTAATTAGTCATTAATTGTTGTTTTTTTTTACTATTAAATGTGGTCATATCTTAAAAAAATGAAATTACAATCATGGGATATATTTAGTTTATTTAGTCATTAATTGTTGTCTTTTTTTACTATTAAATATAGTTATATTTTAAAAAAATGGAGTTACATTATTAAGTAGTAAATTTACACATAGTTATTATATCCATGTTTTAGTAGTTTAGTAGTGATGTATATTATTTGATATTCATTATTAATTTATATAAAAGTCAATAATTTATTAAATAAACCATTGTTATTATTTATTATTAATCATTAATCAAATATCAAACAAACAAATCTATAAAATCATATACTTAACTTTCATTAGCTAAAATGCATTGTAGTATTATTCTCCAACTAGATAATACAAAATAAGCCATGGCTAATCTCCATAAAATTAACAACATAAATTAATAAATATTGGATGTCTCTCGCTCAACATGAAGAACTACATCTTGTCTAATACTTCACAGGTTACTAAGAGAAACTTTCCAACTTTTGTTTTAAATATTTACACCCATCTTGCTTATATTCATATGGAAGATAATTATACTGTCAAACTATCTTGTAGAATAGTGAAGTTTCAATACTTCTAATAAAGTGTTACGAAGGTGAGTATCATACTTATATTTCTAATAAAGTGTTATGAAGTTATTATCATACTTATTTGACACTATCTCTAGGAATTATACTAAGACTAGGAACCACCTACAATTACATGCAACCAAAATCAGATCATTTGCAAGAAAAAAACTCTTTACTTGTGTATTTTTCATGTCTCAAACATAACTAGAATGATAATCTAGTAAGTAAAGGACAACCTGAATGGACATTAGATATGGTCTTGTCATCATCTTTTAACAAGATTTCAAAATCATCATCATAATTGCTCACTAAGATGTTCCATCCACACATCTTCACAAGACTCTACTTTATATTCATTTTCCTTTGCAATGTCGATCTAAGTGAATGATGACAATCCTTTGGTTCAAATAAAGGGTGAAAGAAAGTTCATAAAACATTTACATAAATATCATCTCCAATGTATTTATGGGAATACCAAAAGTTTTCCAATACCCAATACCTTAAGGAGTGGAATAATCTTTGAAATAAAAATCATGTGTTCAATAATACTAATTTGATTTCTGAAAAGAAAATGATTCAATCGTTCTTTTACAACTTGTCGAATAATAATAATAAATAAAATTAAACATGGAAGATTAAAAATTACCTACATCTTATATCATTTGGACAAATGAATTTATCTACCTTGATATAAGGTGATTGTTGTCGCTTAAAAAATCTCATTTCCCAAAACATGCATGTTCTCCCATGGGCCCCACCTTGCATTTAATTTTTCAAATTAGCCAAATGACATATAGAACCCAATTCAAAGTTATAAGGTATCAAAATTTAGTTGGAAAAAAGATGGGCTTGGGAATTTCTAAATTGTTTAAAACATAATTTAAAATCGAAAAAAGGGCCAAATTGTATTGTATCATCATCGCATCAGGAGACGCTTATGATGGGGATGTGTAATTCCTTATGTCCTCAACATGGAGTTGACACATAACATTTTAAAATATATATTATTAACAAAAAATATTTCAATATCCACTTTAAGTAAAATATTTTAATATCAACTTTATAGATAGATAGATAGATAGATAGATGAATAGATATAAATTATTTCTACATCGTAGTAAGAGGGATATGTGTTCTTAACATGGAGTTGGCATATGGAATTTCTTAAAAAAATGTATTTCAATGTTGACCATAAATAAAATATTTCAATGTCCACCTTAAATAAAATATTTCAATGTCAACTTTCTATATAGAAATCCAAGTAATCTCTTACTTTTCTCTGGGTCCAATAGACCAATTTTGGTCTCGGTGGATGTTAACCATAATCATCATCATCATCATCATCATCATATATAGAAAATAAATAAATAAATCATATGGTTAAAACATATCAATGGTTTTCTACTAAGTATGAGAGAGATTTGTAATTCCTTCCATGCTCAACATGGAGTTGACACATGGAATATAAATAGATATATATATAGAACAAGTAGATCCATATTAACTATAGATGTATTTGGAGATGAATCAAGTCTCTTGAGGTGAAAAAAAAATCAGAATGAAAAAAAATGAGGAAAGGTTTGCACCTCGAGGGATTTGATCCCTCTCTACATGTGATAGTCTCATTTTCAACCACATATTCTCTTGATGACTCATTGACCTAACTTACATCACTTTCCCTTCTTACAGGACCTTTCCCCCTTTCCTCCTCAAGAAATATATTAATAACCCTATTTTTATTGATGTACGTGACTCTCCTTAAAGAAACTCGCGTACATACATTGGTTTTTAGTTAGCAACCTGCATACATGATAATTCAGATCAAAAACAATATAAATCCTAACATTTTTGGCAAAGTTGACGGGTTCCTCAGGTTCTTGAACTCCTATAGCCCATCCATAACTACTCCAACTGTCAAAAAAGAGTATTATTAGAGCCTTGGGGTAGAGGAAAGACAAAACATAGAAATGTATCCTTATGTTGTTGATTTCAATTCAGTCCTACAAGCCCCCTTTTTCACATTGCATCTAAGATTGTCCCGTCTATCTGAAAACCCCTATTTTAAAATTTTCTGTTCTCCCTACTTGTCAGGAAGAGACCCTTATCCTTCCTTGGACCTGTTTGAGCACATAGTTTTTGGAGGTATTTATGATCATATTTGGCCTTGGGTGGAGGAACGTGGAGTCCAGTCTCACGACTATGTTGTAGTAGTTACAGGTTGTAACCAAATTTTATGTTGTTCATAATAAAAGATCTTTCGTTCTCGTCCATTTCATATGTTGATTCATTCTTATGATATATGTTAAGTCTTTTGATTTGAATCTTATGAAATCTATAATATTCACGTTTTATTTTATTATTAGATAACTACTTTCTTGCAATTACTTGTCTCTTTTTTTGTAGGATATAGAAAATGATTATCGTGGAAGAGTGTTGGAGAGAAAGATTTTGCGTGGGATCGACATCAAACATCAAAATTGGGTTTGTCTTATTCTCTTTTCCTCGAAATTTAGTTATTGCAAGGTAGTTACTTTCGATTAACTGATTGATTTGATTCTAATAGTGGTATTTTAGGGTATCACTTTGTTATGGCCTCAACCCATAGCCATAGGACATTATTCTTTGTAATAGAACCGGCGACTCCACTAGGGACTTTCTCCTTTTTTGGGTCGTTAAGGGTTCTTGTTTTTTATGTTTCTTTTTTAGGATTTTTTGTGTTCTAAACCTTGATTTATCTTTCTCTAAATTTATTTGATCCTTCCTAAGTCTTCCAAACCCTCCTTTCTCAATTTTGAGGAATGTTTACATGGTGTATGTGATTTTCTTTGGGTACAGTTGCATGCATATGCTATGTGTCTTAAGGATAGTTGCATACATGTCCTGGGAGTGGTTTTTCTCTCTTACTCAGATTTCTGTAAGTTTGGGGTGGTGCAATAGGGTCTTTCTGGGTCCTGTGTGTCATAGAGTTCACTTCATGGTTTCGAAATTTGTTTATTTTGTTGATATTCCTCTTCCAACCCTAGGTATGATATGAAACCAAGTTGAAATTTCCCTTAACCTAGCAACCAATAGTTAATTCCAAGAAAATTAAATCACAGCTAGGTTACTCAAAGAAACATGCAGCATAATCATAAACAAGAAAGCCAAATCAAGCACATAAGAATACCAAATATTTTGGCTAAACCCTGGAAAACCCCATTAGGGAAAACCAATCCAATGATGATTTTATTAAGGTCAAATTAGGGTTGTCGTAACATGAATAATGGCCCACTAAGATAATTGTACACTACAAACAAACTTGGATTATCATGTTCTTTTGTACAACCTTGTACTAACATGTTTTCCAAGGCATACGCGACTTTCCATTATTTGAACTATGAACATCCACGACTTTCCCTTCTCTAACCCACGCATATTTGTGACTGTCTCCACTGAGACCCACCGATATGTACGAAAGTCGTATATGGAAAACTCCATATGAATATGCTCTTCCCTGTGGCTTCTATCCTCTGAAACCCAATTGTGGTTGCTTCTCCTCTCTCTCCTTCTTGACCTGTATGACCTCTAGATCAAAGTCCTTCTCCACCTATCAATATCTTGAATCAAAATCCTTTGTGATCCAATATTCTCATAAATACTTGGATGAACTCTCTTCATGCAACCCGTGATATATCCTCACTCTAGTGTAATAAAAATTCCTTCTTTTCTCCTGCACTCCTTACTAGCAACATTTCTTTGTTATCTCTGATCTTGGTATCTCACCAAAGATCTGTATCTTGGAATCTCACCAAAGATTCGGATCTTGGAATCTCACCAAATATTTTCAACCTTGGCATATCACCTAAGGTCCCTTTCTCTTGGCATCTCACCAAGAGTCTCACAATCTTGTAATCTCACCAAATATCCTCACCTTTCTCTCTCACCAATGTCACTTTATCTTGGCCTCTCACCAAGAGTCTCCCGACCTCGACCTCTCATCAAGATTCCTTCATTTGTCAACTCCCTCAACACAAGTGTCTTCCTCCTACTCCTAGCCTTACTTTTATAATCATGAGTTACAATCTATTTCTAATCTTCAAAGTGATATATGGTTGAGATTACTTCTCACGCCCACTTAAGATTTAGATTGCATGTTTCATTCTAAGCATGTCCTTAAATAACTCAATTCACTAATAAATACAAGTTTTCTTTAATTAATTCATTTTAACTAAAGTAAACTCAAGACTAGAATATTTTTGACAACTTCCACATGAAAAACACATTCGTATGTGGAAGTACCTATATGATGTTACCAAAAACATCAACTCTCCCTCTTAGTCAGGAAGGTACTTATCCCACCTAGATTTTTCTCTATCTTCACTCCCAGATTTTCTATCATGTATACTCTCTAATGCACCTAGTTGGCTACTCCCTATGACAAAAAATATATCCCTTCCATGATGGTATGACCTATCTCCGAAGACTCATTACCTTTGAACATGCTCCTAGAAGTCTCCTTCTCCTGATCATCTTGCATCGCCATATCATACCATGAATATTTCTTCACTGACTTGGAAAGCTGCTCCTTCCCACTTTAACCTAAAAGTTGACTCCCTTTGATTTTCTCAACCTTTGGAGCTACTTTATCCCTATTCTCTACCACTGACATCGATCCATGATCCAAGATCCCCTTGTATCCCTTGATAGGCTCACATCTCAGGATAATGGTTCTCTTGAGGAAAACAAATCATCAAATATCCAAGCCCTACAAACCTCAAGATCAATCCTTCGATCTTGTTGGTTCATTGTTATCAACCTTGTTCCTCCTTTTCTCGAAACTTGCCCCTGCAAAATTGAATGGAATTCCTTCTTCATCCACTCAATGAGATATTACTCGCTCATCCTATGTGTGCATGTTTCCACTGAGAAATAGCCAACACCTGCAACCTAGAACCTTTGTTGTTGTTGTACGATATTGTACCTGCAACTATTTTGTTGCCTAGATCTGTCCTTGCCACCAGATCTATCTATTGGTCATGGCCCTATTTTGGTTTCTCCTATGACTTAACTTCTCCTTTGGACTGATTATATCTCTAGGTGAAATTCCTTATTCACTCATCTAAGATCACCTTGAGTCATTTTCCTTCATGGCTCAAGCACTTGAGTAAAATTTTATCTTTGCTCCAAAGTGTATGACTCACACACATGAGAAAAATTCCTTATTTTCTCCTATGTTATCCCATGTGGCTCAAATATCTAGATGGAAGTCCTTCTCCACATGTCTGAGATCTCCTTATTAAATGCCTGTCTCCTACCATTGCTCAAAAATCCATCTTGCTGAAACTTCCTATGTACTATCCTATACATCCTATCGGTGACTTGTCCTTCTTTGACCCGTGGATATCTGTGAATTTTCCTTCTATGACCCACATATTTATGTAATTGTCAACATTGTGAGTCACAAATGCCTCTATATACCTTCAAAAAAATTGGTTCTACCCCGTACAGTTGTTTCCCTGAAAATTGGTCCTTTTATTTCCCTTTTTGGTTTATAGATATGCTAAGATCTCCTACAAATATGACTAATCTTCTACAAAATAAACTGGATTTGTCCTTAGTCATTCAATAACCCACCTCGACACTCTTGATCCCATAGATATGTTGCTACAACCTTAGATATGAAATTGATCTCTCCTCTAGTCACTATGATCTCATAGATCTTCCAATATCATGTGCATTGGTTTCCTCTCTTCAGAGACGAGTCTCCCTCTCTCCTTCAAATCCTTAGATTTGATACCATGTTGATATTCCTCTTCCAATACTAGGTATGATCTGATACCAAGTTGAAATTTCCCTTGACCTAGCACTCAACACTTAATTCCAAGAAAAATACAATTTCTAAATTAAAGCACATCTAGGTTACTCAATGAAACATGCAACGGAAGAATAAACAAGTAAAACAAATCAAGCACATAAGAACACCAAACATTTTGGGTAAACCCCTCAAAAAACTCGAAAGGGAAAACCAATACAATTATTCTTTTATTAAGGAAAAATTAGGGTTCCTGTAACAATGATAATGTCCCACTAAGAGAATTATACACTATAGACAAACCTGGAGACTCCTGTGATTTTGTACGGACTTGTACCTGCATGTTTCCCAAGGCATACATGAATTTCCCTTCTTTGATCTACAGACATACATGACTTTCCCTTCTCTAACCTATGGATATTCGTGATTGTCTCCACTCAGACCCGCAGATGTGTAGAGAAATATTGTATGGAAAACTTTGTACGAATCTGTTCTTCCCTCTGGCTTCTTTCCTATGAAACCCACATGTGGTTGCTTCATCTATGTTTCCTCCTTGACCTGTATGACCTCTAGATGAAATTTCTTCTCCACCTATAAATATCTTGAATCAAGTTCCTTTGAGATCCAACCTTATCATCAATACTTGGATGAACTATCTTCACCCAACCATTGGGATCTCCTCACTCTAGATTAAGAAAAAGTCATTTTCTCCTACACTCCATATTAACCAAAGTCCTTCTTTTTTATCTTTGATATTAGCATCTCACCAAAGATATCAATCTTGGAATATCAATAAAGATCCTTAACTTTGGAATCTCACCAAAGGTCCCTTGATCTTGGCATCTCACCAAGAGTCTCTCGATCTTGGCATCTCACCAAATATCAAGGTCCCTTGATCTTGACATATCACCAAGTGTCTCCCGACTTGGACTTCTCGTTAGGAGTCCTAACTATGTCGACTCCCCCAACACAAGTGTCTTCCTCCTTCTCCTAGTTTTACTTATACAATCATGAGTTCGAATCTATTTCTAATCTTCAAAGTGATCTACGATTGATATTACTTCTCACACCCACTTAAGATTTAGACTATATACTGCATTCTAAGCATGTCCTTAAATAACTCAATTCACTAATAAATACAATTTTACTTTAATTAATTCCTTCTAACTAAAGTAAACTCAAGAATACGATATTTTCGAAAAATTCTACATGTAAAACACATGCCTATGTGGAAGCACATGTCCTATGCTACCAAAAGCATAAACATATTTTGCTTCGAGAATATAAAAATTTCCAAAAAAAAAATTCAACTTTCTTGTTTGAGTTTCTTTTTGGCTTGTAGTGGTTTAGGTCTCCTGAAAATTTTGAAAGGCATATGTTACACTCTGATATGTTTTCACAGTTTTGTATAGAGTGGGTAATCATATGTTAACAATCTTTCTTGCCTTTTAATTTCTTATTTTATTTATTTTCTTATATAAAAAAAGTGTGAGAGTGTTTCTCGTGAGTTTTCTTCCTTACAATTTATCAATATATCTAAAAACAAAAGTTCATTGTGCACATTTTTTCTTCTTGAATCCGATCTTATACTTTTTACAAAACAAAAGTTTTTCAATTTGCATTTAGGGTTAGTTTTAGGGTGCATCTTTCATATATAAAGTGAAAAAAAAAAGGTTGCATTTTTATCAGTTTGGTGCATTATATGGAAAGTGAAAATTTTGCATTTGCATTACATTGAAAAAGGAAACGTTTCTTTAAAGAAGAAGCGCATTAGATCCATATTTTACACCTCTTTATTTTGAAGAATTTAGCATGTTGCTATCATTATTCTTATAGTGTAATTGTTTTGTTTCTGCAAAGTGTCAAAAACACATCACTAAGTTTCACATATGTTCAACAATGCTCATAACTAAAATTAACTAGTGACCTTTTTCTAGGGTTCACCAATAGCTTAGGCTAGGTACTTGTATTATGGTGGAGAGTAAATTCTCCAGGGCCAACCCAAAAAAATCATAGGATTCTGTGATAGGGAGAGTCAAACCCAACTATCATGTAGGTGTGGCTAGGAAACTCCTCTCACATAGGATCCAATCATGAGGTCACTTAAGGAAGAGCCAAGGAGATAACCCCTCCAAATCTTGATTGAGCATTGTTGAAAGATCGTATATTGGGGGTTTCACTAGTACCTTTTCCTCCATAAGAGGTGGTTCTTTAAAGAATTTGGGACTAGTTACCCTACCCATATGTTTGATCCTAACTGACAATTGTTTTTTTTCTAACAAAAACGGTTATGGATTGTATTAATGGGGTGGACTAGCCACAGAATCGGTTACAAAATAGCCTCAAGTTTTTTCGGGCCTATTTTTCTGCACCATTCTACCTCTATAGATAAAGGCTTGTGATATGCACTAGATTTTGTACTCCTTCAGTATCTATTACTGTGTTTCAGCATCTATTTCTGTGTTTCAGCAACTAATACTATGTTTCAGCAACTATTTCTGAGTTTCAGCATCTATTACTGTGTTTCAGCATATATACAGTACTGTGATTCATCATCTAAATCAGTTTTGTGATTCAACAACTGTTACATCACTGTTACAACCCTGATTTTCAGCATCTGGTACAACACTGTTGCAGCACTATGTTTCAGCATCTGAACAACACCGTGTTTCAGCATCTGAACAACCCCGTGTTTCAGCATCTGAATAGCCCTGTGTTTCAGCAACTGTGACAGCATTGTTTCAGCACCGTGTTTCAGCAACTGTAACAGTATTGTGTTTCGGCATCTGTTACAGCACTGAGGTTCAACATCTGTTTCGGCACTCTGTGTCAAAAATCTGTTACACACTGTTACAGCACTGTGTTTCAGCAACTGTGACAGCACTGTGTTTCAGCAACTGTAACAGTACTGTGTTTCAACATCTGTCACTGTGTTGTTTCAGCCTATGCTCCAGCACTGTTTCAACACTTCCCATCTCACCTTCCTCAGACGTTCGCACCTGCACTTTGGATTCCTTCCTGGCAATTTTCAGAAATCTGCAATTTTTGACTGGGGAACCCCTGACGGGATCTTCTCCCCGGTCTTTAAGGGATTGGTTCATGATTGTCTATTCCATTCACGTTGATGAATCCCTTGCCCAGGGTGGTTCCTCTGTTCGCTTCATGGTCTGCCAACTGATTAAGATTCCTGAGGACATGGTAGAACTTCACCTCTTCGAATTATTTCATCTGATCTGTAACCTTCTTATAATAGTGTTCCAACCCCATGTTTTTGGGAGCTCTCCTCTGATTGAGAGCTTGTATAAAAATTCTAGAATCGCCTATGACAGCCAATTTTGTTATTGATAACCTTCTTACCTGAGCCAACCCCTGCCAGATTGCTAATATTTCAGCTGTATTATTGGTGTTCTGACCCAGCCCCCAGGAAAAGCTGAGCACAATTTCCCCTGAGATGTCGAGCAAAACCCCTCCGCTTCCCGCGGGGCCAGGATTCCCTTTCGAAGACCCATCCACATGCAGGATATGTTTCTCCAAAGAAGATCTCCACTTTAAGAACTCTTGTTCCTCTAGCCTAATTTCCCAATGGGAGTAGTGTTTGGGAATTTTCTTGGTTCTGTTCAGGAGGGAGGGCTCAAGCTCGTGGAACCATGCATACTCATCTTTGTTGGGAGTTACTTCATTGGTGACATTTGTTTTTGAGTCTACCAGGTCACCCAGCAACGCTTTAACTTTGAGAGTCGTTTGGGTTGGCGTCCCTGCTATATCCCTGAAGATTCTACTGTTGCGTTCCAGCCACAGTTTCCAGCAGACTACTTTCGGCACCCACATCCAGCAGTATTTTAGAAGGCTCAAATTGGAAAAGGAGAAGGGAGCCAAATCGACCCAGGAGGTAAACAAGGAAGTAACGGAAGCAGGCAAGGGCACATTCAACTGGCCAAGAATGAGATTCCAAAGTTCCAGAGCAAAGGGGCAGAGGAGAAAGAGGTGGACAGAAGTTTCAGCCTGACAAGCGCAGAGAGGGCATCTAGAGGGCCCTTCCCAGCCTCTTTTGGAGAGATTTTCCCATGTAAGGATACTGTCATGCAGAAGAGACCAGCAGAAGAGATCTATTTTAGGAAGGGAAGGAAGGATCCAGAGATTTTTCCACACTGAAGGGTCAGGGGCAACCCAAGGGATTGCCTGCAGGGCTGCATAACCAGTTGTAGCTGAGTAACAGCCAGACGAAGAGCCCCAATCTCTTTTGTCCTTTTTCCTAGC
>ML781613.1:278269-293489 GCA_009831015.1 Picea engelmannii | reverse complement strand
AGAGAGGATGGGAGAACCTTTCCTAGTCAAGGGAGGGCGCTCCAGGCACCTTTCTTTGTAACCACAAAAGTATTTGGTCCTTAGGGCTTTAGAGCTCCAAGTGGAGTTACCTCTTATCATTTTCCAAAGAATCTTACCTCCCAAGGCCAGGTTTTGAGTGGCCACATCTCTGACTTGCAACCCCCCTTCCATCCTGGGGGCTTTAACCTTATCCCAACTGAATAGGTGCATTTTTTCCCCTCATTCCTTCCCCCTTCCCAAAGGAATTTTCTCAAGATGTTGTCTATTTCTCTCACAATTCCTCTTGGCGCTAAGAGAAGGGAGGCCTGATAGACAGGAAGAGAGGTGAGGAACGAGTTTATGAGGATTAATTTCCCAGCTTTGTTCAGCCAGGTTGTTCCCCAGGCCAAGATCCTGGTTTTCATCTTGTCCATCAGAGGCAGCCATAGGCTACTTCTGGGGGCTTCTTTGACTAGCGGGATTCCTAGATATTTTATGGACTCCCATGTGGAAGTTCCTTCAATTTCCATCCTAACTGACAATTGTTACCTCAGATGTTGACTGCAATTTGGTAGCCTAGTGCCCTATTATCTAGGTTGACACACAAGGTGATGGCTAGGGGATTATAATTGTACCTAGAACAAACTATTCATCACTTCTCTTAGTACCCCTAGGGGGTTCCATTGTGAAGCCTTGGTACTTGGATATGGAAAGGCTCTGAGTCATAGGTTTGGGTAACTTCTTATCCTATCCAATCCTTACCTTTTTTCAATTTCTTTGGATGATCAGGGATTTCATTACCACTGGGTCAGAAGAATTTGGAAAAGTTGTTTGCTTGGTTTGTATCTATTAGGAATTTTTTCTTTTAGTGGTATGTTCTTTGTGTGTATATTACCTAGGTAATCGTAGCGACAATCACCTTTAGTCTCTATTGAAAGTGGTTGATCCATCACTTTGCAGATATAGGATAATCCAAGGACTTCCACTGGTTGAACTAAATTCTCCACCCCCTCCTTTGAGTCGTCAACTTGATCAATATGGAAGTTTTGTACCAACTAGTCTTGTCAAGATCGTACAAATGAAGCCTAAAGAATATTTCTCTAGGCATTTTAACCCTTCGTTGAATGGATCAGATGATCCATTTATTTTGTGCATTATGGAAGGCACTTCTGAAGTGTTTGGCTCGAGGGCCTTGGTAACCCCCATGTTAGTAATTGTATCAGGAGGAATTATTCCTCCCGATGTCTCTGGAAAAACAACTAATTTGGTTCAATCCATAATAGTTTCCCCATTCATCAGATCTATGCCATTGGTAGTAGGGTTTACTCAATATTTGAGTATGACTTTATCTCCTTCAACACCTAATCCTCTTACATTCAGGATGTCGACATATTATATTTTGAATGTGTCCGTTGGATCTCAACCGACTCCCTAAATAGATAATATCGGTATTAGGATTTCTTCACCCCTTACCAAGATTTTCCTTTTGGTGGAGGGAATATCTCTCCATCAAACCCTCTATTGGGGATTGAATATTTTCCATATTTTTCTCCCAATCCCATCGTGGGATGGTTTCCTTCTTTCAGTGGTGGATTTCAATCTGTCGACGCATCATCTGCATCTAGCCATTTCACTCTTTTTAGTGTTTTTGGGAGTAATCATTTTCCCTCTTCGGGGATGCTTTTTGGGGGTAACCCTTTCCAACCAACTTGGAACCCCTCACTTAGGTCTATTCCAATACAAGGGGCACTAACTGGGAACTTCAATTCTCAGTTCAGTAACTATTTTGGAGTGGGTCTACCTCCTTACCGTCAAGGTTTTCATCCTTCTTATCAAAACCCCCGCTTTCAAGCAAGCTCATCCTGGCAACCTGGTGTCAGTAATAATATAGGTCCTTGGTTTCCTTACTCCAACCAACCTGTGGGCACCCCTTTCTAAAGTTAGAGTATGATGTAACAATTGAGGCTCCCTTTCCTAGCAACTCTCAATTTTCCATATCTTTCAAAGTTAATGAATGACCTAGTGTGCCACGATCCTAACTGGACACCGATCCCAACCAAAATTCCTTCGGACAATCCTAAATTTGAAGTAAAAGTTGGTGAAGATCCTACCATCCACATCACGAATTTCCACTTGTGGTGTTCATATAACTCCATGAATGATGATTCTATTCATTTATTCCTTTTTCAGTATACTCTCATTAGAATTGTTGCCAAGTGGTACATTGAATTGAAGGGGGAATCCTATCGCACATTACTAGATTTTTCTTTAGTCTTTCTCAACCACTTTCAACTCCATGTTCGCTATGATGCAAGCACAAATTTGTTGTTGAATTTTTAGAAAAATAAGACCACTCATATTTTTTTATCATATTCAGGAGTGGCGGAGGAGAAAGAGGTTGATTAAAGTAGTTATTCCTCTCGAACTCCTCTTGGATTGTTTCTTGAAGTCCTTGTTTCCCTATATCTCCAAGGATGTTTCCACTTCAGGAATAACCATGAAGGAAGAAGTTATATTCAATGCCCAACAACTATATTTTATTTACTCTCAGTTTGGTATCCTTTATGATATTTTACCTGATGTACCATGGTACAACACCGACCCTGCAAAAATGAATCTCGAAACTCATGTCGACCACATTGTTGGTTTTGTGGTAGGTCCATTTGCAGACTTGGTCTCAAATCAAATAAGACAACTTTCCATCCAATCTTTTTAGTTTGATTAAGCTACTTCTTCGACTTCCTCCTCCTAAACAATGGATGTACACATTGTGCAAACAATGATCCCAAAGCGTACCCGAAAACCTAATGGGAATAAAAAGGGTAAGGTTAAGAAAGGAGGGGGGAATAAGAATAAGAATGCCAATAAACCATAATCTAGTTATGGTAGGGGAAAGAAAGAAAAGAGGAATTGTAAGTTTACTTGTAAAATTTGCAAAGAAGATCAGCTCACTCAAGAGTGTCCCAATATGGAAGAAGCCCAAAGACTATTAGCATACAAAAAACCTATTTTTTTTTTGGCTAATATGTTCCCCCACGAACAAAATATGGCTTCAAGATCATTAAAAATGTTGGGAGTCAACAAGGGAGTAGCTCCTTTGCCTGATGGAAAATCATCAAATGTCTATATGTTAAGTTTGGATGCTTATTTTCAAACTCTAGTGAGTAATTACAATAATCTTGATTATGGGTCTAAGAGTAAGGAATCCCTTGAGCCGCAAGGTCCTCTTCACATAGAGAATCCTTATGCAAGTGATATTATGCCTGACATACCAAAGGCTGTGTTTAAGAGGACGTCGCATAATCCAAATTCTAGGGCCACTCAAAATTACTCTGCTGTGGAAGATTTGGCCCAATTTCCTTGAGTGATGTCTACTCTCGAGGTGATCTAAATTTTCCCAGGTGCATTTCTTTCTACTAAAGGGGATACAGATGCTTCTAGCTCATATATTATCACTTTTTATCCATATAACATCAAGCCTCGACTCCCTTATCACGTCATTTTCAAATTCAAGTGGTGTACTCCATGAAGAATATTTGTAGGAATTTTATTGATGAGGGAGCATCGACGTGTGTGATGTTGTTGTCATGTTGTAACTCTATCATCTCTCCATAGCTTGCTCAATCTCCTAGTCTTTTGACCGCATTTGATGGTCATTATTTTCATCCCCATGCGATACTTTCCTCCTTCCCCATACATTTGGGAGGAAAAATTTTCTACATCGAGGTGGAAGTACTCGATGCTATGCTCGATTACAATATGCTTTTAGGTCACAGTTTGACTTACGCTATGACAGTCATCGTAGCTTGAGTCTTTCGTGTTATTTATTTTCTTCATGAAGAAAACATTGTGGCAATCAATCAAATTTATTTTATCCATTCGGATCCATGTACATGGGAGGGATATAACATCCCGTTAATAGACATTTCCCAAATGATTTCCGAAAGTATTGGCGTCAGGATGTATTCTTCATTGATGGGAACTTTTGATATCCCAATGCCAATTTTGTACATTTTCTGCACTCCTTATAACTCGTTCCCACCATTGTCTTCAGTTCTCGTATCCCAAGTGCATCATTTTTTAATGAAATACTTTGAGGACCCTTGGATTCTATCATCACCGTCTAATTCGATAGAAGGGATCAAGCATGCAAAAATGGAAAAGTCATTGTATGCAACAGAGATTTGTTATCAGGGAAACCAAGAGGCCACTGAAAACTCAAATCCAACTCCTCTTCAGAAAAATGAAGTTGATTATATTTTGACGCCCATTTGAGTGGTTAACTATTCTCATTCTCTCGATTGTATTGATACGATGTTTCCCTCAAATGAGTATAATTTAGAGGCAATGATAGGTCCTGAGAGGCCATGGGCGGATTTACATCATCAATCTTATTTCCTTCTCGAGATAGATCATATTGAAAGAGGATAGTTCCATGTCCACATGAACAATCATGTTGATAGAACCATCAACCCTTTAGTGAAACATGGTGTTTATGCTAAAGGGAATATAGTCAATATTTCGGAGATGATACCTATCAAAATATCGATTGATCCTAACAATATGGAGAACGTGTCTATTGGTGAGGATTTCTCCCCTGAGGAGATCCATAGTTATACCACCTTTTTTAAGGAATTTATCGATGTTTTCACTTGGTCATATGAAGAGATGCCGGACATAGACCCTCGAATTGTCAAACAGAAAATAAATACTTATCCTAATGCTAATCCTGTTCAGAAAAAATTTAGACTGGTTAATCCTAGGACGACAACCGCTATAAAGGATGAGGTAGAGAAATCCTCAAAGTGGGTTTCATCTATCTAGTTTTGCTTACAGAATAAGTGTCAAATCCAGTTCCCATTGATAAGAAGCAAGAAACTATATGTCTATGCATGGACTTTAAGGATTTGAATAAAGCTTCTCCAAAAGACAACTTCCCGACACCGTTTATTAACCAAATTGTTGATTAGTGTGTGGGAAGTGAAATATTTTCCTTTATGGATGGATTCTCTGGCTACAATAAAATCCAAAATAAACCCTAGGATCAACATAAAACCACATTTATTTGTCCTTGGGGAATGTTTGCATATCGTAAAATTCCTTTTGGACTTAAAAACATTGGAGCTACCTTCCAGTGAGCCATGTCTTTTTCCTTCCATGACATGAAACACATCATTGAGGTGTATTTGGATGATTTAGTTGTTCATTCTTATTGTAGAGTTGATCATCTAAACCAACTTTGTCTTGTGTTCTAGCAATGATATTATTTGCATCCAGATCAATCCACACAAATGCAATTTTTGTGTTAATTCAGGTTGTCTCTTTGGTTTTATTGTTTTGAACAAAGGGATCATTGTGGACCCTTTAAAGGTAGAGGAAATAGTTCAATTTCCTCCCGCGTGCACTATTCTTCAACTTCAGAGTCTTCAAGGGAAATCTAATTTTCTTCATCGTTTCATTGCTAACTACACCGAGATCACCAAGGGTTTCATGTGCTTGCTGGGAAAAGGGGTCCCTTTCAAATGGGATGACTACCCACAAATATATTTTGATGCATTGAAAAAGGATTTAATGTCTTTCCCTCTCCTTAGTCTACCCGATTTGACATGTGACTTCTTTTTGTAACTTGTGGCATCTAAATCGACCGTAAGTATGGTTTTGGTACAAGAAGATGATGCACTTATTGAGAACGTCATTTATTACTTGATTCATGGTTTGGTTAATGTTGAGTTGCAATATTCACACATCGAAAAACTATCTTTGGAAATCGCTTATGTTGTCGAAAGACTCTAGCATTACATTCTCCTCTGTAAAATTACTATTATTGTGGACGTTAATCCTTTTCAGTATGTTCTGACTCGTCGTATTATCGGTGGGAAGTATAAAAAATGGATTTTGATTTTGCAAGATTTTGACTTAGACTTTGCGACGACAAAGTCCAAAAAGTCACTAGTTTTTTCATAATTGATGTCGGAATTTCCCAGAGAAGATAAAGAAGAACCTTTTGAGGACTCCTTCACATATGAATCAATCTTCGTGATATATTTTTTTGATCCCTAGTATGGATATATTCTTATATATATATATATATATATATATATATATATATATATATATATATATATATATATATATATANTGAAAGACGAACGACGACGTATTCACAATCAAGAGGAAAATTATCTCATCATCGGTGACACTTTGTATGGTCGTGGTGTAGACTCGATTCTACGTCATTGTTTGACTATTGAATAAGTTGAGTTTTTCTTAAGTGACTCTCATAGTGGATCATGTGGAGGGAATCCCTCTAAGTTTGCAACAACCCAAAATGTTTTTCGTTCTAGATATTTTTAGCCAACGATCTTCAAATATGCATGTGAATCCTACTCTATTATTTCCAGTCATCACTGTCATCCCTTTCACAAAGTGGGTGTTGATTTTATGACATTCCACCTGCCTTCGGCTAGGGGGAATTGTTACATCATCATGGTCGTCAATTACTTCACAAAGTGGGAGGAGGCAATGCCTACCTTTGCAGACGACGATGAGACTACTATGATTTTCATATTCAATTAGGTAATTACCTAGTTTAGAGTTTTGAAAAAGATTGTCACTAACCATGGTAGTCATTTTCAGAACAAAATGATGTCAGAACTTGCATTGAAATTGGGTTTTAGGTAGGAGCATTTGTCTCCATATTACCCGTAGGAAAATGGACAAGTTGAAGTCGTTAACAAGTATTTAAATACCATTCTCCAGTGTACCTTTAATGTGAGTAAGTATAACTGGCATACCATGTTATACCCAGATTTGTGGGCATATCTTATTACGGTTAAGACTGCTACTAGCTTCATGTCATTACATCTCATTCATGCATTGGAGTTTGTCTCACCGATTAAATTTGAAATACCTTGATTTAAAATAATTGTAGAGATTCTACCTAGCTCCTCTGAGTTAGAAATGTGCCTTGTTCACTTGGAACAACTTGACAACATCGTGATGCTGCCACTACAAATGAAGCACATAAAAAATGAGTCAAGAGTCAGTATGACAACTTCGTACACCCAAGGATATTATAAGAAGGTGAACTTGTTTTAGTCTATGAATAGGAAAAATCCTCCTTGGGGGAAGGAAATTTCAATCTGTTATGGCATGGACCATACATTGTGAGGCATGCCCTTCGGAAAGGATCCTATAAGCTAGAATATTTTGAAGGAAATGTGCTCCCAGAGCCTAGAAATGGGCTCTATATTAATAAATAATATGCTTGAGTGTCTTTGCTTAGGTGTTCCTTATTGTATTTAGTTTTGTTATAGATCACTTTTTCATTGGTGGTGCTTATTGTGCTTCTGCTTGATTGGAAGATGTCACGGGAATCTTCTGTTTTCCTAGGGTTTTCCAATGGTGCTAACCAACATACTTGGAACATTGCTTTTGTTTCTTGGGTAATTTATTCGCCCGTAGGCCAATTGGTCACTTTAGGAGGTACTTTCCTTGGCCCATCTACCATTAATGTGGTCAAATATAGTGTAGTTATCAAACTACTTCATGATGTTATTGCACATGGAATTCAATCCTTAGAAGTTTATTTTGATGCTCAGTTGGTAGTATCTCAGAAAAATGGTGAATTTCATATTTGTGACCCTATGTTACACCATTGTTTCCTTCGGGTATGTTTGTTGGAACATTATTTTGATTATATAACTTATATTCATGTTTCAAGAAGTTACAATGCATTATCTGATGCATTTGTTAATTATGTGTTGGATTGAAATTTATATCATTCACATTAATCAAGCATAAGAATCACACATGTAAATAACACAATCATAAGCACATCATCATAAAGAAAAATATATCATCTATATATATAATCCACCATCAATGTCATCAAGTACAAAAAAGAATCATGTTACAAAAAAATCTTTTAGCCTCGATTGTCCACTCATAGGACCGATAGTACAAAAAATACAAGTGTATCCTCATCAAGATATTAAGGGATCGACCCCTCCTACATGTCGATCATAGAATACTAATGCATTGGAAAGATTCCAAAAAAATTGTACCCATGCCTGTGGTACTCCAACTACATGTTGTTGCATCGCCTCCAACAAATCGTCTATCTATACTATTGGCACTCAGTGCACCAATCCATCCATAATCCCCTAGAAATTATCCAATACTCGATATGTGTCTCCCCGTGGTTGGCCATCATGACCATGTCTTCCACGTTGAGGAAACCCCTCAGGTCATTTCAGTCCCACAAGTGTAAAATCAAACAATCACATTATTATCATGATTCACACCAAAAATATTTGTTTTTTACATCTTCGTAGGCATTGCTAGGAGGAATAGGAATATCTGGATCATGGTGATAGTTGATCCCTGCATAGGGATATTCCTCTATCGCAACCATTTGTCATGACCACCAAGCGAAAAATGCATCATCCCAGGGATCACCTGGTTGACCACCTCCTTACCTCAGCAATACCTCGATCCATATCTCCATAACACCATATAGAATATAATGGGGATGTATTTTCACTCTAAGACTCATCATCAACACTCTCTCAAAGCAAAAACTGCACAAGAGGCTTCCATAGTTGAAGTTCTTCATATTTCCTTGTTTGCAACCTATTAGTTGAGTCTTCAAACACATTAAGAGTGAATTAATTCAATCATATAGTACAGGTCTCAAGATTTGCACGACATAAAAAATCACGGTTCTAAATTCTTGGTGCAAAGAGCTTGATCTGACAATCTGACCAATTGTCAAAAAAATATTTTTGAGACTGAGACCTTCTATTTGGTTTATGGGAAGTTGAATCCCAACTTTCTCAACCTCGGGAAATTAATTTTGACTAATGTATTCATTGATCATCAAGAAAATATATGATTTTCCCTTCAAATTTACCAAGTCTCCTCGACGAGGTATCCATTTAAGAAAGTATATGTCTTTAGTTTCAATATTCAAGGATTACCTATTAATCATGAAGGCATTTGCATTAGGATCTCAATAGTCAATGAGTGTCTCTAACAAAGGTATTTGGGCCCTAATCTTATTGAATATAAAGAAATTGTATAATCTGCAACATCAGAGGGATTCTTGAGCCCCCTGTTCATTCATGATCTCATTATCCACAACTTCATGCTCTCTTTCCCTCCATTCAATCACCATCTTGCTGAAAATTTCAAGATTTTGAGTCATAATTTTTTAAATTGTGATATCCACAAAGATGTACGCAACTTTCTTTTAGGACAATCGTATACATACATGAATATCATTAAAATGGACCGCGTACATTTTTCCATGTATGCGATCCATATTTAGCAAAGTTGTGTACATGGTCGTGCGACCTAAAAAATAAAATAAAAACTTAAATAACCACTAAAATATAAAAACTCGTGGATGAAAATGAAGGGAAATGAATGGTCTCTTACTTGTTCCAAACAATTTCAAATTGTGTTCCTTATGTGCTCCATACCAAGCATTGCAATATCAGAGGGTAAAAATCTATAAATGCACTCTAATAGGGTAAAAACTCAAATGGTATGGTAAAATGTCAAATTTTTCCTATTTTAACCCATTTTTTGACCATTTTCTATATTTTTTTCCCTTTTATTATATATTTAAATGTCGTTTTGACTAATAGATTTCCTTAGAGATGATTTTTCATACATTTTTTCTTTGTGAGGTGTCTCTTTCTCACAGATTCTCTTACATCTGAGGCAGTTTTCCTGATTCTTCAACCAATATCATGTTCTTTACTGGAATTTAGGGTAGGTTTCATCCCGCCTACATAATTCATTTATTTGTATCGATCACTTGTTTTCCATAGTATCAACCCCATTTGTTTTAGACATTATACCTTTATGTTTCTTTAAAGGTGTCATTTACGGATGATAGATCATACCTCATCATGGGTGCCCTAGTTAGTACCTCACTAGCCATTTTGGCACCCATGTTGTAGTTTTTATGTAGGCTCAGAAGCCTTGTTTAGTCCTTCCATGACTTTGTGTCGAAGATTCATGTCTTATTATCATTTTTTTGCTGGCCAGTTACCCGTGGGGCTTCCAAATTTTTTTTATTGAGTTATACTTACATTGATTATTGACCACTTGTGCTTTTCAAGCATAATGTTGGCTTCATCTTATTGTTATATAGTCACTTGTATATGCATTCTCGAATTGTTTCCATCCTTGCAATACAAGCCTTTGCGACTCGAAACCTTTTATCCCTAGAGGAAAATTCCCACGAGCATCCATCTCTTGCACGGGTCTCCTTGCATTGAGAATATGTATGTTCCTTGCACTTGGAAATAGTTTGCTCACCCGCAATGCTCATTTCCTCAACTATATCATAACATTATTTTATTCCTTTTTAGTCTTTATAATATGAAAAAGATAAAATAAATAAAAAAGCATGGGAATGAGTCATGTTCTTTATATTAAATCCATTTATGCTTCCTTTGAAATAAGAACAATATTATGAGTCTTTACCTCATTGTTTTGGGTTAGTATGGCTTTATGAGGCCTTTACTCTTTTTTAGTATAATATCCTCTGATTTTTTATTCTTCCAGTCATATGGAGCATTTGTTGATGCCTCCTGTGTCACAAACGTTTTCCAATTTATAATCTATGCTTCCCAAGATACTTTTTTGTCATGTTTTTGTTAAAGGGAAGTCAACATGTGTCGTTCGTTCTACAGAAACCTTGACTTTTCAAGTCGGTCGTCCCGTTTCAATCAAGTACTTCTTAGTTTCACAAGTACCTTTGTATCTCACTCATGCTAGTATAGAAGGTCTCCATTGACTTCTTGATGGTGGGTCTTCTCTATCGACTACGGCTCATTTCTCTAAGAGTATGATATAGATTTCACCATCTACCTATTTACATCATTGATAGGTGACCTTGCACTTGGAAAATGAAAAAGCATCATTGGTTGTTGACTAAGCGGTTTCCCTTGTATTCGACATCAACAAAAATCATCACCCATAGGGATTTTTGCAATACCTTAGTTTCCATTTTACCCCATTGGTGGATTCCTCATATTTTTCAGTAGTCTTCATCATTGGCTACTATTCATAGAGTCTATGTTGTGTGTTATTCCATATGGTGCATGTCAGAGTCGTACCTTGGTGTGGTCCTTACAATCGTTTCATCCAAGTCCTTCCAAATATTTGGCCTTCTACTACTCCTTGTGCTAGATGATGGGGGGTGCCTTATTTCCCTCCTTCCATTGGATATAGTCCTATCAACTTCATCACATCTTGCTCTAGGAAATATAACTAGAGTTATTATTAGTACCTTGGGTTTTGTAGTCATCAATGACATGTTCCCTTACTATTCATAGTGGGAATACATCAATGTCCCATGATCGATAGATTCTATTAAGTGTTCAACATCATATCCTTTATTCACACTTGTTAGATTGTACTAGGTATCTTGACACCCATTATCATTATCGGTGGCTTGTCTCACATTTTTTAATGATATATATCAATCGTTGGTAATCAAACGGTGTCTCACTGTGTTCAACTTCAACACCTTTATTTTCATGGAGTAGACTCGCACCGCGACGGTCGGATTGAAGACCTCAGGGAAAGTACGAGAATCACCTATTTTATGCTCCTAACCAAGTTGTATTGATTATAACACCCTCAATGACATTGGTACTTGTAGAGGATCATTTTGTTCATTTCATTGGGGCTCTATATATCCTCTGATTTGATTCTGAGACATAGCTCCACTGTGTATCCATTTGTGGCTATGATCTATAGTTTCATTCATCCACTATGTATTTTATCATGGCCATGATTGTTTCTCTTACACATCACATAAAGTAATTGAGTATAGTTCTCGTGGCCATGGATATCAGTTATATTTTATTACTCGTGGATCTGCAATGTACTTGATTTGGCATCCATACTTACATAGAACTCAAGCATGGGTATGCCTAACTTGAGAAGACAATACCTTACTTGTTTCTTTTGTAGATGTTGTTTATTACTTGCTTTTGTTGTAGGTGTTGTTTCAGGATTATTCTTCAACGACTCCTACCCAATGGCCCCTCCACTATCTTATGATTAATTTGTAATGTATTTTGGCCATTGGTTTCTCTTCTAAACTCACACATTAGGGGCATCTCTTATAGCACAATTTTCCACCAAATATGTTCATGATGACTCATTGGCTTGAGTTACATCCATTTCGTTGCTTACGTGACCTTTTTCCCCCTTTCCTCCTCAAAAAATATATTAAAAAACCTATTTTCCTTGATGTATGGAACTCTCCTTAAAGAAAATCATGTAGATATATTGGCTTCTAGTTACTAAACCATGTACATGATAATTTTTCTTAAAAAATACAAATCCCAACATTTCAAGTGGAGTTGATGGGTTCCTCGGGTTCCTAAGCTCCTGTAGCCCATCCATAATTACTCCAATTGTCAAAAAGAAGTATAAATTAGAGCCTTGGGGTGGAGGAAAGATAGAACATAGAAATGCATCCTTATGTTGTTGATTTCAATTCAGTCCTGCAAGCCCTCTTTTACCATTGCATATGAGATTGTCCCCTCTGTTTGAAAACCCTTATTTTCAGAATTTGTGTTCTCGCTATCTTCTCAGGAAGAGACCCTTATTATTCCTTGGATTTGTTTGAGCACATAGTTTTTGGAGATATTGTTGATAGTCTCTGGCCTTGGGTGAAGGAACTTGGATTCTAGTCTCGGAACCATGTCGTAGTGGGTACAGGTTGTAACCAACTTTTATGTTGTTCATAATAAAATATATCTCGTTCTTGTCCATTTCATATATTGAATCATGCTTATAATATATGTTATGTATTTTGATTTGAATCTTACAAAAGCTATAATATTTATTTTTTAGTTGATTATCAGATAACTACTTTATTGTAGTTACTTCTCTCTTTGCTTGCAGGAGATAACAAAGGATTATCGTGGAATAGTATTGGAGTGAAATATTTTGTGTGGGATCGACATCAAATATCGAAATCAAGTTTGTCTTCTTCTCTTTTCCTTGAAAGTTAGTTATTGCAAGGTAGTTACTTTTAATTAATTGCTTGATTTGAGTCTGAGAGTGGTCTTTTAGGGTATCGCTTTGTTGTGGCCTTGACCCATGGCCATAGGACATTGTTCTCTATAATACTACACATGCTATATGTGGAATTAACACGGATCTAAGGTGGTGTCTCTCCAATAAAATCAATAATAACTAATATTGCAACATTTCCAATAAATAAAATGAAATAGAAAATCATTCACATACAACCTAGAGCCTCAAATTTAAAATGTACATATCTATCTCAACTCAAGATATATTGTTCATCCAATTGGATCCAAATATAAAAATTTATTAGTGTTTAAATATCTAGTAGTAAAAGTTTAAATTGTAAAAATAATCTAAAATATTTTGATTTCTCCAAACACACAAAGTTATTAATGAGAAATGAAAATTATAGAAATTACTTGGAATCTTTTTCCTTTTTTCTTCACCTTGTACATGTATATTTTCTCAAGATTTCTATACACACTTGACCCCTTGTATTTTTATGTAGAAATACAGAACAATAAGATACACCCTTGAAGTTTAATCAATCTCTTCTCAACCAATTTCTTTAATAATTTAAAATTGATTTACAACTTTTCAAAATAATATATATTAATATAATATTAAATAAGAATCATTTTATAAGGAGAAAACCATACAATTAGAGAAGCTTATAAAAAGAAAACATTATGTGAGAGAGAAAGAGAAAGAGAGGGTGGAAAAAATGATGGCTTTTTGTTTTGCTAATGTGTATGTTGCATGAGAGACTAGGGACTAGCATGTGGTCTAAGAAACAATGACCGAGGGGCATCTAAGCCGTAGGGATCACACATAGCATGAGCCACACCAACCTTTAACATGACTGGATTTTTTTGGGTGTTTCCTACTGCAGATTTTCTTTCCAAAACTACTTGTAAAGAACTTCAAAATAGACAAAAACATTCAAATTGAACTTAAAATTTTAACATTAATATAATTTTTAAGATTTTACTTGTTTTAAAATAAAATTGGTTAATCTAGTAGCAAACTTCTTTAGAGTTCATATTGATGAGGATATTAATATAATTTTTAAGATTTTTACTTGTTTTAAAATGAAATTGTTTAATCTAATCGCAAACTTCTCTATAACAAACTTCTCTATAGTTGTCAAAGTTAGAGTTCATATTGATGAAGATATTGATTTAGTGAAACAAAACCCCTAAGCTAGTTGTTTCACAATACATGGACCTTCAATCAAATCAAAATAGAGCTATGTTCGTGCTTAAAATATCTCTCAAATTCTTATTAAAATTATTAAAAAAAAAAATTGATTTATTACAAAATTAACTTACTCTTATAATAAACAAACAGATATACACAATTTATAAAAAAATGGACTTCAGAAAAAATTATGATCTCTCAAAATATTACTTGTAAACAGATATACAAAATTTATGAAAAATGGACTCCAGAAAATTTTATGATCTCTCAAAATATTACTTGTAAACTCGTTCCCAAAAAACGCTTCAGCATGCAGAAGGTCAAGGGTTTCTCTTGAAATCGAGATTTTGTAAGATTTTCTCGATATAAATGCACTGCACTGCACTGTGAGAGGAACGAACAAGATATCCCGCTTGCTAAGATTCAGAAAACAACCCCAGCTATAAATGGCGGGACAGAGCGACCTGATCAGGAATTTCCTGAATTTATATGTGGAGGAGTCCCTCATCAACGAGTCCATAAGGATAGCAGCTCAGAATTTACGGGCTGATGATTATGGTGATGTTAGGATTCGGGATTTATGTTCCAATTATGGAGATGTGTTATTAAACGATTGGTCCCGCGCCTTGCATCAACGAATCCAATATCTCATTGATTCTGATGATTCATTGATAGTTCATTTAGCCCTTCAATGGCGTCTAAATCGTATCATAGAGAGAAAAATGGAAGCAGAGAGGAACCTCACAGGATTTGTAGCTGGGCCGTCTTGTACAGAAGTGGCACTAATGATTGAACTCTTGCCGTCGATTCGTAATGAACTTACATGGAGGAACCCTCCTCCATATTCTGAATGAATTCCATGTTTCAGCTCGCTGGATTTTCATTTTGACACTGTACTCGTATGCAATGAAAAAGTATTTTTTTWAGGTTCTGTAATGAAAAAAAWAAWWWA
>ML781613.1:262502-278264 GCA_009831015.1 Picea engelmannii | reverse complement strand
TTTGGTATTGAATTATTTTATATATTTTTGAAGATGGTTAAATTTATCATAATTTAATTGYTGATTGCTAGTGAGGATAGTTATCAATAGCTACTATTCACAAATGCGAACTCATTTATTCTTGTTATAATAGCTACTATTCAYAAATGCGAACTCATTTATTCTTGTTATTTAAGAAAAATCATACCACCTAAAATAATAAGTGGGTGGGTTTTGGGTTGTTAACTTATTTTTTTAAGTTTGATGAAAACTAGTTTGGTGATCATCATTGAAATTACATCCAATAARATCGTGTACTTTTTAATAGAATCTAACCTTAATCCCATACATGAAAGTGAATACTACCTAAATTGCATTTTAAGCTCATACTTAGAAGAGATTGACTTATTATAAATAAGTGTTTGTAAATAATATTATAATTATAAATTGAAAAAATATATTAATTAAATTATGAAATATTTAAGAATATAGAAATATATAAAAATTTTGAATATAGGAATATATAAAATTTTAGTTTCCTTCACATTGATTACTTCACGAAAATTATTTCATGGAGTGTATTACTAACTAATTAATGGATGTCTACCGGGTTGTGGTTTAAAGGTTGAGACAAGGGAACAACATCTTAAAGACATTGAGTACAAACATTATTGAATAGCACAAATAAATTTGACTAAATAAATAAAATATAACCAAATAAGTTATATAAATTATTAATGTTAATGGGTTAACAAACAAATGATTTTATAAGCTTACATAATCAATAGAATCAAGCTTTGTGTTTATAAAGATATGTGTAAAAGAGAGAGGAGTATAATGCAATTCATGGTCCATTGGAAAACAATTATGTTATCCTTACCCATGTAGAAAATTCCTATAGTAAATCAATAGCTCATCAACATATTTCATTGTTTTTATTTAGTTATATTTATTTTCAACTCGTGGCCCAAAGCCATTCAAGGATAAAGGCCATACTGGTCCTCGGGAAAAAAAGGAAAAAAACACATTGAACATTGGAATTGCATTCCTTATGATCTAGAAAGTGTGTTTGAACATGGGTGAGGTAACTCCATTACGTATGCTCATATTTCATTGTAATTCCTTCTCATATTGTTTGATTGTAACTTAAGTGTTGTAATACTTGTTAATGAGATAGTTTATGAAGAAACAAAAACTATAAATAGTATGAAACTTAAGAATGTTGTAAGATTGTAAGATTAATTTTGAATTATTTTTCTGAAATACATTATTAACGTAAATGAATTGAAGTAATTTTCATTGTTATGTTGTAACATCTCGTTCTTGCGCGCACTGAGTGAACTTATTCTTTGAGGACACTTGCTTGCAAGTGATTCGGGTTATTATATTATTGGGCGTTTTGATTATGATTATGAGATATGATGGACTTGATGATATGTTATTTTGTTGTATTTACATAGAGAGGTGTTATTGTCTGGGCTCTCCTAAGTGTGCAGGACTCTGGAAATTGAGGATGTAGAGGCATTGATAACACCCCTTGGACTTTGGATCGAGTCAGAGAGTGGACAATTGGGTTTTGAATGTTGTTGATGTGACATGTGTACATATGATTAGATGTTATGATGATTGACCATTATTGCTGACATGATTCGTTGATGGATGCAGGCTGACGATAGCTTGTTGACCAAACTCACATGTGGAGTAGAGGGGTCACGCACGACAACCAGAGACTTTGAGGGAGAGGTGTGGCAGCATCCCTGCCACATCCTACTAGCACTCTCATCGTGGCTCCAACTGTAGGTTAATGATTACCTAGTTCGAGAAGACCCATGATGTCGTGAGGGCAGACTGTGACAGTCACTCGCGACGATTATAAGGGGCACACAATAAGGCAGGGGACTTATTCCTTAGAGGCCCTTAGTCTCCCACAAGATCACTTGGCGGATTATTGACTCCAGGGGTTGATGTCTACCAAAGTCAATCAAGAGGCGAGTGGCACCCTTGGAGCATGTAGTGTGTCCTAAAGGGCACGTCGTGCAACGAAAATGGAAAGAGGCAAGTGGCACCCTTGGAGCACCTATTGTGTCCTGAAGAGCACATCATGATTTTAACTAGTAAGTGAATAAACCTAGACGGCCTTAAAATAAATGATGTGATAAGTAAGATTTAAAAGCAATTTCCCTAATAAAAATGTCGCCCAACCTAGTGAAATTAAAATCTAGGTCTAAGTAGAACATGTGGTCAAAAAAAAAATAATAACAAATAAACATGTAACAAGAAAGGGGGTAATAAATTCAAACTATTTGTTAAAGTCAAAATTTTAATGGAGGATTAAAATTTTTAAAAAGGTAAATGGTCGTTTTTCTCTATTTTTGCTAATTTGATTTTAGTAAAAAAAGAGAAAAGAAGGTAAATGGTTGTTTCATCTACACTTGCTAAATTGATTTTTAATTAAAGAAGAAAAAGGGTAAATGGTTGTTTTATCTACACTTGCTAAATTGATTTTTAGTTAAAAAGGAAAAAGAGGGAAACTTAAAAGATATAAGAAACTTAAAGAAAAAGGGGAAACCTAAAGAAAAGGGGAAACGTAAAGAAAAAGATGAATGTATAACCTAGAAGGAATATTTCCTTGGGAATTTGCTATATATGAACTCAACTAGGAATTAAGTAAGGCGTAAGTTATTTAAGATTTGTAAGGGAATTTTGGGACACCAAGGAGCGATTTTAAGAATGCTTTTAGGTGGATGAGGGAAATAGGAATAATTAATTATTTAATAAAATAAATTTTCTGGTGCAACTAGGGGATGGGTGACATGTGTACGGGGGAGGTTTTTCAAAATTTATTAACTAAAAAAAGGAACTTACTGAGAATTTGGGAAACTAATTACTTAAGAAACTCTATAAAAAAGATGGAGGAGGAGTATGGATCTGATATTTTTGTGTAACGTTACGCTGCTGAATTTTTACCTTAACTGAACTTTCTCTTGCGGGAGTTGGGATACCCATCTCAGGTAAAGAGTGGTAGCTCAACCTTGCGAGGCGACTTGGCTACTAGCAGTTCTCTGGTTTTGTGTGCATGGAACCTTTGCGGCTTGGGGGGCTTGGGGGGGAAGAAGAGTACTCCTAGTGTTGGCTGGGAGATACCGGTGAGGTCACATCGGTTGGCAAGCGAGGACTGGACGGAGCACGCGTGAGACAACAACTTCGGAGGATTTGTGTTTGGCTAAGGTACATTGTTAAAGTTGTTACTTGGCATGAAATTTAATTTACACATGTTATTTTTCTGTGTTGGGTTGAAGATTTCATTTTCACGGGATTTATTGCACCTGCTTTCCTACAGTATTTGTAATCCCCTTGCCTGTTGTATTATGAATTGATTTTCGATGGTGAACCCAACCTCTTATTGCAATGACTTCTTTGTGTTTTCTTTATTGATTATTACGAAGAAATTTATGTTTTTATCTTTTCTCCCTTATCCCTTTAGTTATTAGTCTGTGCCTAAGAAGTTGGCCAGGAGCCGAATCGACGGTCGTCACTTCGGTGTTTAAAGACCTATAGATTCAAATGCCATGCTTTCCTATGCATGGATAATAGGTGAAGGATAAATATTTCTCCCAGTCATATATCCCTTACTTATCTCTGTGTTTTTCTCTTATGATTAATTTCTAATCCTTGCAATTTTGATTGATTCATTGTTGAATGAGTGGTCCTTGCGCCTTCTTATGCTGAGTATCTCACCATTTTTGTTTGATTATCTCTACGATTTGTCTCTATGATTTCTTGGCATATTACCCAGCGCTTGATTGGTATAACCTCTGCGATTTTATTGATAAATCCCAACACTTTGTTTGGTATCATCTGTGCAATTTTAATGATGAATCCCAGTGCTTGGTTTGGTATTTTGACTGTGATGGATGGTGGGAATGAATTTCATGAATTTTGATAGGATTTAATGGATGGTTGGTATGAATTTCAATAGACACAGTAACCCTAAATTATATGACAGTGAATTACATGCCAACAATATATATATGACTAACTCCTTTATTTAGACAACGATTATAGTGTTATTCCTTGTCATTCCTTTATATTGTTAATTAGTGAATTATGTGACATCGACTTACACACCAACGATATGTATGATTAACTCTTTTATTTAGATAGAGAATTATAGTTGTATTCCTTGTCATTCCCTTTACATTGTTAATTCTTTTTAGTGGATAGCGATTTAATATCATGGATAGCATTTTAAATATTGTTGACAGTAATGCTATTACATAGTGATATTTATTTATCAAATAATTATGGTTATTTACCCAGCGATATCACTACAATTATTAATAGTTTATCAATAGATTCATCTAGCGACTTGTTAATTTAGACAACAATAATATAGATAGCAATGTCGAATATTTAATAAGATCACTTTTTAATATTAAGTATTTCACTTATTATTAATGGACAGTGTATATTTGTTGACAAGTGTATTTTGATTTTGTTAAGAGCATGTAATAGTTCACATTTATGATAACATTTATGACAATAGTAACATTATAATAGTTCACTCCTTCGCACTTAGACATCTTGCTTAACAGATAATGGTTTATGGTTTGTTGGTGAAGTCGTTTAATAGATTGTGTAATTTAATTTGAGTGATGTCATCTTGCGTCTTGTCAACTTGTTGCTTGGGTGCATGGTTATAGTCTTCTTGTCAAATAATTCGATCTCTCAGCGCATTGGATTTATCTTGGGTTAAGGGTCCAATTATGTTATGTTGCGCCATGGATATTGTCACACCTATCGCCTAGTGATGGAATGATTCCTAATGAGGGGATCATTGTGCGCCCTGATAAATAGAGGTGAATGATAACCTGGTTAGATTTTGTGCTTCCCTATGTGGCCATTGTTCATTGTAATTGATGTTGGCACTTGGTTTGTAATGCCTTAATGAATTTGGTTTTGTGCACCGTAGAGGTTTCCAATTACTGGTCGTCAAAGCCGTTGTGTCGGGTTGGTTGATGTTGTCCTTTAGCTTGTAGGCATTGTCTTTCTTGTGTTGGGAAGGTAGTCATTTTTATATGTAATTAATTATCTAATATTTAATCTAGTTTCCTGGTGTGCTAGCGTCTAAGTCATTGTTTATTGTTGCCTAATCTGTGTGCGTTGTGTTCATCGTCAAGTTGCGTTGTTTAACTGTTGTCGTCCTACTTTAAAAAAAAAAAAAAAATTGTGTTGTGTCTCTTGTAGTCATAACGATAGGGTCATTACATATGGTATCAGAGCTAGTTCGACCCATGTCTTGGGATCAATATGGTTTTCGTTGATTGATTTTTTATTTTAAGGTTGCTAATTAAATTGATTTGTATTAATGTAGGTAATCATGGTTAGAGGACGTCACAGAGGCAGATGACAGGGTGCTAGGGGAGGAGGTGTGATGCCCCCAGTAGCATCCACACCTGAGGGGTCTAACCCCCAAGGAGACGAACAGGTTGTCAGGAAGGAACAAATAGCGGTGGCATATGTGGTTGGGTTGATGAGGTCCTTTCAGCGGATGTCTGAAGCATTGATCAACCGTTTGGATAGAGATGCATCCAAGGCTCTGGCACCCCCTGAGGGTCCACCACGTGCTCCAGTCAGTACTAGTAGCATTCATCGCGAACATGAGAAGTTCAAGTTTCCCAAGTTCTTTAGTGCCTCGGACTGCACAGCCACTCAGGCATGGTTAGAGAATATGGGGATGTGCTTTGCACTTCACGAATATACCTCCAAAATGAAGGTCTGCATGGCAGTCTTTCAACTGAAGGGGAGCACTCTTCTATGGTGGAAGATGCTCCTGTCGAAATTGAACATGGTCGTCAAAGACATGTAATGGAAAATGTTCAAGTTACGGTTCCGAGAGAGGTATCTATCGGAGGAATTCATTGAGTGTCAGTTCAACCGGTTCAACGCCTTACGACATGGTGGTCGTACGATGCCCAAGTACGAGGCCCATTTTATGGAGTTTCTTTGGTATGCTCTGCACCTGAATATTGAGAAAATTAAGGTCAACGAGTTCTTTTTTGGCCTTAATGTCATCATTTGTGCAAAGGTTATGATTTTGATGCCTCAAACCTTCCATGATGTCATTCAGAAGGCCCTCATAGCAGAGGAGGAGCTTATCAAAGAGGTTCAGAGCCAGACTCTAGCGAGACCAGCAGGGCAGGTGTCACCTGGTGTGCAACAACATCAGACACCAGCTAGGCATTCACCAGGATATTGTGGCTTCTAGAGAGGATCCACTTTCACTACACCTCGGCAACCAGTGCCTCAGCAACGAACTCCTTACCAAGGACCACAACATTAGCAACAATGTCGACTGCAGCAGTAGCAGTTTAGGATTATTCAACATAACAGAACAGGGTTCCAGGAAGGTGGGCCATCAGCTTCTACTTCGGGTACCGGGAGTACTGGACTGAAGAAAGGGTGTTGGGCATGTGGGGAGCCAAATTACCAATGCAATTGACCAGTGGAGAGGACTAGAGAATATGGATCAGCCAGACCCACTATTGTGGGAGATTTAGGTAAGGCCCATCGGATTCATGAAGCAGTGAATAATCACCAGGAAAATCACCAGTCGATTGTGCTCGAGACGTCAGGTACCATCGCTGACTAGACCCTTATTATTTTGATATATCTCAATGCTACCGAGAGTTTTATTTCTGGTGCAACACTAAAAAGAATTAAGGTAAAGGCAGTCGAACAAGATGAGTTTATCTTTGTATAAATGGCTTCTGGAGCCAAACAAAAGGTTGGTGGGAAGATTACAGGTTGTAGTCTTAACCTTGGATAGTTTGTCACTAGGGCTAACCTGTACATCACGTTCTTAGGATCTTATGACTTCATGATCGGTATGGACCGGTTGGAATCGTATGAGGCGATACTCAACAGTAAAATGAAACAATTGAGCTTGGTCGATGATGAGGGTAGAAGATACGTGATTCTAGGTCAGAACCAGGGAGTTTCCCTGAGCTTCATATTTTCCTTGAAACTATGGAAGAGCATGCGTAAGGGATGTAAGATTTATGCGATCCTTGCATTAAACGAGAAGGGAGTAGCAAAAGGTCTAGAACACCTTCCGGTGGTGAAACAGTTTGTAGATGTATTCCCTGAGGATTTACCTGGGATGTCGCCAGAGAGGGAATTGGAATTTACGATCGACCTAAAACTGGGGAATGAACCGATAGCCAGAATGCCTTATCGGATGTCGACCCCGGAGTTACAAGAGTTGAGAATTCAACTAAAGGAGTTGTTGGACCCAGGACTTATACGTCCAAGTGTGTCACCATGGGGTGCATCGATTATCTTCATATGGAAGAAGGATGGGTCGTGGAGACTCTGCATTGACTATCTTCAATTGAACAAAGCAACGATCAAGAATCAATACCTGTTGCCAAGGATTGATGATCTGTTTGATCAGATGAAAGGCACGACGGTGTTTTCAAAGATTGACTTGCGATCAGGGTATCACCAGTTATGGATCAAGGAGGATGATGTCCCTAATACCACCTTTAATATGAGGTTTTGACATTATGATTTTACTATTTTACCTTTTGGACTGACAAACACCCCTGTGGTATTTATGTGTTTGATGAATGGGGTGTTCCACAAATACTTGGAAAAAAATTTCCAAGTATTCATTGACGATATTTTGATTTACAATCAGATGATGGAGGAGCATGATGAGCACTTACGCTTGGTACTATGGTGTCTACGAGAGAAAACATTATATGGAAAATTTTCTAAATTCTCCTTTTATCAATCGAAGATTCACTACTTAGGGCATGTCATGTCCGAAAAATGTATCGTCACGGATCCAGCAAAGGTCGAGGCTATTATGAAATGGCATGCGTCAACGAATGTCCTAGAAGTCCATAGCTTCACGGTTTTAGAGATATACTATCAATGGTTCATTGAGGGTTTCTCAAAGATAGCAAATCTGATTACGGAATTGTAGAAGAAGAACAAGAAGTTTGTTTGGACCGAGAAATGTGTGGAGGCATTTCGGAGGCTCAAGGAGTTGTTGACAATGAAATTGATACTAAAGGTCCCTGACATGCATGCAGACTTCTTGGTATAAATTAGCACATCCAAGGAAGGATTAGGTTGAGTCTTGATGCAGTACAGTCGAGTGATCGCTTACATCTCGAGGAAGTTGAGAAGGAATGAGGAGAACTACATGAAACACGATTTGGAGTTGTTAGCCATTGCATATGCCTTGAGAGTTTGTAGACACTACATTATTGGATGGAAATTCAAACTAAAAACAAACCATTGTGGGCTACAGCACATCTTTATGCAAAGTGACTTGAACATGCGACAATGGCGTTGGTCGGAATTTCTTAGTGAGTACGATTTCGAGATTGCTTACATAAAGGGAACAGTGAACAAAGTGGATGATGTGTTGATTTGGAGACCACACATATTTTCGGTGATGCCTCTTCAGACGAGTCTACATAAAAATATTATAAATTTACAATGCGACGATGACTGGTACAAAGAGGTTAAGGATTTTATCGGACAAAACACAATGATGGTACCAAGATTTGAAGGATTTACATTGGACGACGATGGATATTGAGATTTAAAAATTGAATTTAATTACCACTGAACAACGAGTTGAGGAGTTTGATCCTAAATGAGGCTCACAAAGCAGTGTACATGGCTCATCCTGGCGTCACAAAGATGAGGGAAAACCTTAAACCCTTATTATTTTGGAAAGGAATGAAGACAGACATAGTCAACTACGTGGCAAGATGTCTAGAAAGGCAGCAAGTGAAGGATGAACATAGACATCGAGCAGGATTAATACAATCAAATGCTATTCAGGAATCGAAATAGGAGGTCATTTCAATGGATTTCATTGTTGGATTTCCACTGACGGCAAGGAGACACAACTCGATTTTTGTGGTAGTCAACACTCTGACGAAGAGTTATCATTTTATTCCTGTGCGTACGATGTATCAGACACCTGACATAGCTAGAGTTTTCATTAGTGAGATTGTGAGGCTACATGGCATGCCTAAGTGGATTATATCTGATCGAGGATCGATGTTTACTAGACGATTTTCGACTAGTTTCCAAGAGGCCTTGGGAACCCAACTTAACTTTAGTATTGCATATCACCCAGAGATAGACGAGAAGACCAAACGAACAAACCAAATCTTGGAGGACATGTTGTGTATGTACGTTATGGACCAACATAAGAGTTGGGAGGAATTCTTTCCACTCATAGAATTCACATATAACAAAAGTTATCAAAGCGCAATTAAGATGGCTCCTTTTGAGTTTATTTACGGGCGACCATGTAAAACGCATTTGAGTTGGGATCGGCTTGAGGATAGGGTCCTAGTGGGGCCAGAAGTGATCCAAGAAATGGAAGATCAAATGCAAACATTAAGACAAAGGATCAAGGAAGCGCAGGATTGACAAAAGAGTTATGTCAATGTGCATCATGTCGACCGTAGTTATGAAGTTGGAAATCGAGTCTTCTTGCGGGTGAAACTGCATAAGAGTTCGATCAAGTTTGGAAAGGGTGATCAACTCTCTCCTAGGTTCATGGGACCTTTAAATATTGTGGAAAAGAAGGGGCCGGTGGCCTATCGACTAGCCTTGCCTGATTCTTTGAGGCATATGCATGATGTTTTTCATGTATCTATTTTGAGACATTATATTAGTGATCCTATACATGTTATTGACATGAGTTCCTTGCACGTATCTGACAAGGATTTTCTCATGGCTGATCCAATCCGCATTATGGACATTTTCATTCGAAATCTATGGCATTGAACAATATAACAGGTCAAGGTCCAGTGCGACAAGTATAGTCTGCACTCGATGACCTGGGAGGACGCATATGATATGAGCTAGCAGTTTCCATTTTTGTTTGATAGATAGGCTTATGATACTTTGATACACTTTATTTTGGCACATATATACTGTGAAACTTCAGGACAAAGTTTAGGCCAAGAGGGGGTGTATGTAACATCCTTCTCTTGCACGCACTGAGAAAACTTATTCTTTGAGGACACTTTCTTGCAAGTGATCCGAGTTATTATACTATTGGTTGTTTTGATTATGATTATGAGATATGATGGAATTGATGATGTGTTATTTTGTTGTATTTACATAGACAATTGTTATTGACTAGGTTCTCCTGACTGTGTATGGCTCTGTACATTAAGGATCCAGAGGCATCGATGACACCCCTTGGACTTCGGTTCGAGTCAGGGAGTGGAAAATTGGGGTTTGAATTTTTTCGATGTGACATATGTACATTTGATTATATGTTATGATGATTGACCATTATTGCTGACATGATTCGTTGATGGATGCAGGTTGACAATAGCTTGTTGACCAGACTCACATGTGGAGTATAGGGGTCACACAAGACAATCAGAGACTTTGATAGAGAGGTGTGGCAACAACCCTTCCACAGCCTACTAGCTCTCTCATCGTGGCTCAAACTGTAGGTTAACGATTACCTAGTTCAAGAAGACCCACAATGCCATGAGCGCAGACTATTACAGTCATTCACAATGATTCTAAGGAGCACACAATAAGGCAAGGGCCTTATTCCTTAGAGGCCCTTATTCTCCCACAAGATCACCTGGTGGAGTATTGATTCTGGGGGTTTAATGTCTGCCAAATTCAGTCAAGAGGCAAGTGGCACCCGTGGAGCACGTAGTGTGTCCTGAAGGGAACGTTGCGCAAGAAAAATGGAAAGATGTGAGTGTCACCCTTGGAGGACCTAGTGCATCTTGAAGGGCACATCACAATTTTAACTAGTAAGTGAATAAACCTAGATGGCCTTAAAACAAATGATGTGATAAGTAATATTTAAAAACAATTTCCCTAATTAAAATGTCACCCAACCTAGTGAAATTAAAATCTAAGTCTAAGTAGAACATGTGGTAAAAAAAAATAATAATAACAAATAAACATGTAACAAGAAGGGGGGTAAGAAATTCAAATCATTTATTAAAGTCAAAATTTTAATGGAGAATTAAAATTTAAAAAAAGGTAAATGGTTGTTTTTATCTATTTTTGCTAATTTAATTTTAGTGCAAAAGAAAAAGGCAAATGTTTGTTTTATCTACACTTGCTAAATTAACTTTTAATTAAAGAAGAAAAAGGGTAAATGGTTGTTTTATCTACACTTGCTAAATTGATTTTTAGTTAAAAAGGAAAAAGAGGGAAACTTAAGAGATATAGGAAACTTAAAGAAAAAGGGGAAACCTAAAGAAAAGGGGAAATGTAAAGAAAAATATGAATGTCTAACTTAGTAAGGAATCTTGCCTTGGGAACTTGCTATTTATGAATTTAAATAGGAATTAAGTAAGGCGTAAGGCATTTAAGATTTGTAAGGGAATTTTGGGACACCAAGGAGCATTTTTAGGAATGTTTTTAGGTGGGTGAGGGAAATAGGAATAATTAGTTAGTTAATAAAATTAATTTTCAGGTGCAACTAGGGGATGGGTGACATGTGTACGAGGGAGGTTTTTCGAAATTAATTAACTGAAAAAGGAATTTAATGATAATTTGGGAAACTAATTACTTAAAAGAAATCTATAAAATGGATGGAGGAGGAGGAGTATGAATCTGATCTTTTTTCATAACGTTACGTTGTTCAATTTTTACCTTGACTAAACTTTCTTTTGTGGGATTTGGGATACGCATCTCAGGTAACGAGTAGTAGCTCGACCTTGAGAAGCGAGCTGGGTCCTAGAAGTTCTTTGGTTTTGTGTGTGTGTCCCCTTTTCGGCTCGTGGGGCTCAGGGGGAAGAAGAGTGTCCCTAGCGTTGGCTGGGAGGTACCGGTGAGGTCACTTCAGTTGGAAAACGGGGGCTGGAGGGAACACGCGCGGAACAATAACTTAGGAGCATTCATGTTTGGCTAAGGTACTCTATTAAAGTTGTTACTTGCAATGAAATTTAATTTACACATGTTATTTTTATGTGTTGGGTTGAAGATCTCATTGCCATGAGATTTCTTGCACCTGATTTCCTACGGTATTTGTAATCCCCTTGATCGTTGTATTCTTAATTGATTTCCCATGGAAAACCCAACCTCTTATTGCAATGACTTCTATGTGTTTGCTTTATTGATTATTACGAAGAAATTTGTGTTTTTATCTTCTGTCCCTTGTCCCTTTAGTTATTAGTATGTGCCTAAGAAAATGACCAGGATCCCAATCGACGGTTGTCACTTCAGGGTTTAAATACCTATAGATTCAAATGCCCTACTTTCCTATTCATGCATAATAAGTGAAGGATAAATATTTCTCCCAGTCATCTATCCCTTACTTATCTCTATGTTTTTCTGTTACGATTAATCTCTAATCCTTGTGCCTTCTTGTGAATGAGTATCCTTGCGATTTTTATTGATTCATTGTCGAATGAGTGGTCCTTGTACCTTCTTGTGATGACTATGTCTGCGTTTTTGTTTGATTATCTCAGCGCTTTATCTGTACGATTTCTTGGTATATTACCTAGTGCTTGATTGGTATAACCTCTGTGATTTTATTGATAAACCCCAGCACTTTGTTTGGTATCATCTCTATGATTTCAATCATGAATCCCAGTGCTTCGTTTGTTATTTTGACTGTGATTTACATATACTGACTTCGATGTAATAAATTGACATCGTTTTTAGGATGTAGTGACTGTTATTGTAATATATAGTGAATAGGATTTTATATATTGTAACAACGTTTTTATTATATATCGATTACGAATTTACCCCAGCAAATGTTACCTGGCAGAGAGTTCGTTGATATAGTTCATACCTTCCTCTCTTTTTTAAAATGCATTTACCATGGTGATATTATGATCTACATTTTTTTTTAATGCATTTTATACTCTGCATTTGGATGGTGATATTGTTGGTATCGATTTAAATTCTGTGAAGTTTTAAGTTCTTTTTAAAAAAAATGTTATTACATAGTGACCTCATAGTTACACCATGATTTCACAACCCCTTTCGGCATTTACTCAGCATTCTCTCATCCATTATTTTAATTACAAAACGATATCTCTTTTTCACAGTATTATGTTTGTTGACAGCGTACTTTTGAAAGCGAATTTAATGGTATAGTGTATAGATATTGTCAGGAATTACACAACATTCACACTATGATTTATGTGGCATATACAAAATGATATATGTACACAACGATATCTTAATGATATACACCCATGATTTTTATTTGCACAATGTTTTGATAGGCTTTAGTTGATAGCATTTTGACATGGCTGCATTGATAGGATATAATAGTCAGCATTTTTTTATAATATAATAGACAACAATGTTATAGTATATAATAAACAATGATCTTGAATTTATTAGGTATGGCAGTGATCGTGCATACATGGATGGTTGGCAACAATTTCAATAGACACAGTAACCCTTTATATGACAGCGAATTACATGTCAGCAATAAATATATGACTAACTCCTTTATTTAGACAACGAATATAATGTTATTCCTTGTCATTCCTTTATATTGTTAATTAGCGAATTATGTGACAGTGACTTACATGCCAGCGATATATATGATTAACTATTTTATTTAGATAGAGAATTATAGTATTGTTCCTTATCATTCCCTTTACATCGTTAATTCTTTTTAGTGGATAGCGATTTAATATCATGGATAACGTTTTAAATATTGTTGACAATAATGTTATTACACAACGATATTTATTTATCAAATAATTATGGTTATTTACCTAGCGATATCATTATAATTATTAATAGTTTATCAATAAATTCATTCAGAGACTTGTTAATTTAGACAACAATAATTTAGACAAAAATAATATAGACAACAATGTCGAATATTTAATAAGCAGTGTAGATCACTTTTTAATGTTAAGTAGTTCAGTTATTTTAATGGACAATGTATATTTGTTGACAAGCGTATTTTGATTTTGTTAAGTGCATGTAATAGTTCACATTTATGATAAACTTTATGACAATAGTAACATTATAATAGTTCACTCCTTCTCACTTAGACATCTTTCTTAATAGATAATGGTTTATGGTTTGTTGGCGAAGTCATTTAATAGATTGCACAATTTAATTTGAGTGATGTCATCTTGCATCTTGTCGACTTGTTTCTTGGATGTGTGGGTATAGTATTCTTGTCAGTTAATTCGGTCTCTTAGCGCGTTGTATTTAGCTTGGGTTAAGGGTCCAGATATGTTATGTTGTGCTATGGATACTATCACACCTATCATTTGATGATGGCATCATTCCTGATGAGGGGATCATTGCGTGCCCTAACTGATAGAGGCGAATGATAACTTGGTTGAAGTCTATGCTTCCCGATGTGGGCGTTGTTCGTTGTAATTGATGTTGGCACTTGGTTTGTAAATCCTTAATGCATTTGGTTTTGTGCATCGTATAGGTTTCCAATTACTGGTCGACAAAGTCATTGTGTCATGTTGGTTGATGTTGTCCTTTAGCTTGTAGGCATTGTCGTGCTTGTGTCAGGCGGGTAGTCATTTTTATCTATCTATTAATTATCGCATGTTTCATCCATTTTCCTAATGTGATAGCGTTTGAGTATTTGTTTATTGTTGTTTGATCTGCATTTGTTTTTTTCATCGTCAACTTCCATTGTTTAAATGTTGTCGTTGTTTTCATCCTTCTATAAAAATAAAAAAAATTGTGTTGCATCGCTTGTAGTCGTAACGATGGAGTCATTACATATGTGGATCCTCAAGTTAGTATGTCTTGTAGATTATTTGATTAAGTTACAATATTCTAAATGCCTTAATATTTTCTTTATTCATTTTTTTAAATACATGGAAACCTTTAGAAATATTATATGTCTAGTTTTCTAATTTTGTCCCTTGAAATTCATTCTTCACCTCTTATTTTCATATTGGTCATATAGTGTGATTTTAGAAGCTATGTATGAAATATTATCTTCTTTAAATATTTTCATTTCCAAACATTGATTAAGTGAACAATTTCCAAACATTTATTAAGATATAGTAGTTTTCTTAGATGATAAGAGAGGCAACATGTTCAGGTTTGTTGGAAGATAGTATCCACCTATTGCAGAAAGATGCACTATAATGACACTAGATTCTAAACAAAGAAATAATTCAATTCATTCTCCATATTTGACCAAAAGTGTTACATGTATCTTATGTGTATCATTTATATCACCTTAAGGAAGTGTTCAAGATATCCCTTGGCTAAAACCAAACATATCAAATCTATAGATAGCTCCTATAACAATCAAATACAATGCAATTGCTAAATATAAGCTATCACTAAATGGTCAATTGACTCAATTCTCAATATATAATTATCCAAGGTTCCTGAAGCCTACTTGTGAATATTATTTTGAGAAAATTTGATGTCTATTAGGGTATTTCTTTGGGTTACAATAAAATACATCTTAGTGAGGAAGATGTATACTCAGTATCAACCATGAGTGGAATCGATCAGGTGGTGTAGCTACTTGACACCTTAAAAATATCATGGATGGAATCAATTGGGTGGTGTAGCCACTTGGATACCTCAAAATATCATGTGTGGCATCAATCATAGAAAAGGTTATAAATATTTTTTGATGTAACTCTTTTATATGTGTAATATATGTTTCATGTGATGACGTCTCTTTTGTTTCTACCATTATCATTAATTTTTGTTATTAATACAAATATTATCCTTGTGAATTTATTTCTCATCCTCCATGCATGTCAAACACTTTTTTCTAAGTCAAGTGTC
>ML781613.1:197959-222610 GCA_009831015.1 Picea engelmannii | reverse complement strand
CTACCTCTGTTTTACAAGCTGCAACTTGTTTGAGAGCACCAACTCTCTAGTTTCTCTAGCACCGACTAGAAGGAAGCACCAACTCCTTTAATGTTCCAGCACCAACTGGATGGAAGCACCAACTTCCAGTTACACAAGCTCCAACCTGTATAACAGAGAACACTTGTTCTCCCTTGCACCACCCTGCCACCCTGGTTTCTCTGGCTGCAACCATATGAACGCTACAACTTCTTGTGTTCAAGTTCTCACTTGAACCTCTTAGGACAACAGTCCTCCCGAGCACCTCCCAACCTCCCTAAAATATGAATAAATAAGTAAACAGTCAACTACGCAGATTAATCAGTTCTTACCAATGTCTCTTTGTTCTGTAAATTTGGTCTTCTTCTAACTGTTCTGCAATTCTTCTCTTCCTCTGTCTGTTCCTTAGGTCTACTCTGCATCAACTTCTTCTATTATTCTGCTCAGCTTCAAGTTTTCTTTCATTATCTGTTACTCTTCCCTAAGATTCATCTCACACTGTCCATATTTTCAATCTCACTCTTCGCTCTATGATTTTTCTTTTCTTACAGTTTCATTCATTTTCATACAGAACAACCGCACACATGTTGTCTGTCTCATTTCCTTTTATTCACACCTCCCCGAGAGTTCCACTTTCCATTTCCTTAGACAAAACAAGGACAAGTGTCCGAGCAACTGAAACACTAACTTATTTGCAATCATAAGTCTTTTTTACTAACAGATTCGTAACTGAGGAGTTAACTGTGAGAGAGAACAGTAGCCCTTCGATCTTCGTTCAAATTCACCTGCACGGTTAGATTGGATTCATGAGATTTTGCATTCATTTCGGAATTTATGTGGCTAAGCTTAGCACCTCTAGCTTCTACCTCCATCTTCCATCGATGTGATCAATGGCTATGACCATGCGCTTATGCATAAAGCGCTTTCGCGATTTCTCATTTTGTGATTTTCAACAATATGTCGCGTTGACCCCAAGTCAGTGAAATTTTGATCACTTGCCACATGTCCTATGATTCCATGGTCCAGATATGATCTTGATTCAATGGATGCAATTGAATCGCGATTTCGCATATCGCGATTGTTGCATTGTTTTCTTTGCCTCTTCATGTCACGATTCGTGAAACTCCAATATGGGGTTAGATCAACTGTTCAGATCTGGTCTTGATTCAACGACTGAGATTGAATCACGATTTCGACATTCTTGATGCTCAGTGTTTTTGTCACTTCAAAGTCCCGATCCACAAAACTCCGTAATGGAGTCGGATCAATGGTCTAGATCACATCTTGATCTGATGGCTCAGATTAAATCATGATTTTGCATATCGCAACATCGGGATTCCTGTTGTTAATAATCTTTGACATCTTGAACAATCGATCCTCGAAACTCCAACATGGACTTGAATCAATGGTCCTGATTCAACGTTAATCTGACGGCTCAAATTAAATCATGATTTCGCATATCGCGACATCGGGATTCCTGTTGTTAATAATATTTGACATCTCAAACAATCGATCCCCGAAACTCCGACATGAACTTGAATCAACGGTCCAGATTCAACCTTAATCTGACAGCTCAGATTAAATTGCGATTTTTCATATCGCGATATCGAGAGGTTAGGGAACCCTGTTCCTTTGACTCTCCCGTCAGCGAAATGACAATCTATCCCCACGTGTCCTACCTGATGATGGACGGTCCTCCTTGATGATGGACGACCCTCCTTCTTTTGATATTTTGTGAGCCCCGCTACTCCTTGCACTTTAAAGAACGTGCAGTTTTTCCTTGATCCAACGATGATCGGGTCCTGCGCTTGGATCTAACGTCTGAGATCTGTCCTCCTCTTCAGCACTCTTCTTGTCTACATTCAGATCTGATGGACCTCGTTCTTTCAGGAATTTTGAATGGGGTCCAACGATCAGATATTCTTCTCAAACCTTACGGGCCTACCTCTTCAGTGTGCTCTTATTCAGATCTGAAGACCATCGGGAATTCAGGAAGGGATCCAACGAACACGGTTGTTGCTCTTCCCCGATTATCACTGCACCGCTAATCATCACAGTTGTACTCAAGCCATCATCACTACTGTACTTTCCATACTTTTGTTTACCTGTCTGTTACAAACTTCCTGTACTCATTCCATCTTCATTGTTGTACTTGCCATCAATGACAAGCATTCGTTGTCTGTTAAAATATTTGCCAACAGTCTAAACCCCAAGGAGACGAACAGGTTGTCAGGAAGGAACAAATAGCGGTGGGGGATGTGGTTGGGTTGATGAGGTCCTTTCAACAGATTTCTGAGGCATTGAACAACCATTTGGATAGAGATGATTCCAAGGCTCTAGCACCCCCTGAGGATCCATCATGTGCTCTAGTCAATACTGGTAGCATTCACCGTGAACACGAGAAGTTCAAGTTTCCCAAGTTCTTTAGTGCCTCGGACCGTATAGCCACTGAGGCATGGTTGGAGAATATGGGGATGTGCTTTGCGCTTCATGAATATACCTCCAAAATGAAGGTCTGCATGACGGTCTTTCAACTAGAGGGGAGAGCTCTTCTATGGTGGAAGATGCTCCTGCCGAAATTGAACATGGTCGTCAAAGACGTGTAATGGAAAATGTTCGAGTTACGGTTCCGAGAGAGGTATCTATCGGAGGAATTCATTGAGTGTCAGCTCAACCAGTTCAACCCCTTACGACATGGTGGTCATATGATGCCCAAGTATGAGGCCCATTTTATGGAGTTGCTTCGATATGATCCACACCTGAATATTGAGAAAATTAAGGTCAACGAGTTCTTTTTTGGCCTTAATGTCATCATTCGTGCAAATGTTATGATTTTGATGCCTCAAACCTTGCATGATGTCATTCAGAAGGCCCTCATAGCGGAGGAGGAGATTATCAACGAGGTTCAGAGCCAGAATCTAGCAAGACCAATAGGGTAGGTGTCACCTGGTGCGCAACAACATCAGACACTAGCTAGGCATTCACCAGGATATTGTGGCTTCTAGAGAGGATCCACTTTCACTACACCTTGGCGACCAGTGCCTCAGCAATGAACTCCTTACTGAGGACCACAACATCAACACTAGCGTCGACTGCATCAACAGCAGTTTAGGCTTGTTCAGCATAACAGAATAGGGTTCCAGGCAGGTGGGCCATCAGCTTCTACTTCGGGTACCGGGAGTACTGGACCGAACAAAGGGTGTTGGGATTGTGGGGAGACAAATTACCAGTGCGATTGACCAGTGGAGAGGACTAGAGCATATGGATCAGCCAGACCCACTACTATTGGAGATTTAGGTAAGGCCCATCGGATTCATGCAATGGTGAATAATCTCCAGGAAAATCACCAGTCGATTGTGCTCAAGATGTCAGGTACCATCGCTGACTAGACCCTTAGTATTTTGATATATCTCGATGCTATCGAGAGTTTTATTTCTGGTGCAACACTAAAAAGAATTAAGGTAAAGGCAGTGGAACAAGATGAGTTTATCTTTGTAGAAATGGCTTCTGGAGCCAAACAGAAGGTTGGTGGGAAGGTTACGGGTTGTAGTCTTAACCTTGGAAAGTTTGTCACTAGGGCCAACCTGTACGTCACGATCTTAGGATCTTATGACTTCGTGATCAGTATGGACCAGTTGGAATTGTATGAGGTGATACTCAACTGTAAAATGAAACAGTTTAGCTTGGTCAATGATGAGGGTCGAAGACACGTGATTCTAGGTCAGAACCAGGGAGTTTCCCTGAGCTTCATCTCTTCCTTGCAACTACGGAAGAGCATGCACAAGGGATGTAAGCTTTATGTGATCCTTTCACTAAACGAGAAGGGAGTAGCGAAAGGTCTAGAACACCTTTCCGTGGTGAAAGAGTTTGTAGATGTATTCCCTAAGGATTTACCTAGGATGTCGCCAGAGAGGGAATTGGAATTTACCATCAACCTAAAACTGGGGACTGAACCGATAGCCAGAATGCCTTATCGGATCTCGACCTTAAAGTTACAAGAGGTTAGAATTCAACTGAAGGAGTTTTTGGACCTAGGACTTATACGTCCAAGTGTGTCACCATGGGGTGCATCAATTATCTTCATACGGAAGGAATATGGGTCGTGGAGACTCTGCATTGACTATTTTCAATTGAACAAAGCAACGATCAAGAATCAATACCCATTGCCAAGGATTGATGATCTGTTTGATCAGATGAAAGGCACGATCGTGTTTTCAAAGATTGACTTGCGATCAGGGTATCACCAATTACGGATCAAGGAGGATGATTTCCATAATACCACCTTTAAGATGAGTTTTTGACATTACGATTTTACTATTTTACCTTTTGGACTGACAAACACCCCTAGGGTATTTATGAGTTTGATGAATGGGGTGTTCCATGAATACTTGGAAAAGTTTTTCCAAGTATTCATTGACGATATTTTGATTTACACTCGGACAATGGAGGAGCATGATGAGCACTTACGCTTGGTACTACAGTTTCTACGAGAGAAAAAATTATATGGAAATTTTTCTAAATGCTCGTTTTATCAATCGAAGATTCACTACTTAGGGAATGTCATGTTCGGAAAATGTATCATCATGGATCCAGCAAAGGTTGAGGCTATTATGGAATGGCATGCATCGACGAATGTCCCAGAAGTGCATAGCTTTATGGGTTTAGAGAGATACTATCGATGGTTCATTGAGGGTTTCTCAAAGATAGCAAATCTGATTACGGAATTGCAGAAGAAGAACAAGAAGTTTGTTTGGACCAAGAAATGTGTGGAGGCATTTCGGAGGCTCAAGGAGTTGTTGACAATGACACTTATACTAAAGGTCTTGGACATGCACGTGGACTTCTTGGTATGCATTAATGCATTCAAGGAAGGATTAGGATGAGTCTTGATGTAGTACAGTTGAGTGATCACTTACATCTCGAGGAAGTTGAGAAGAAATGAGGAGAACTACATGAAACATGATTTGGAGTTGTTAGCATTTGTATATGCCTTGAGAGTTTGGAGACACTACATTATTGGATGGAAATTCAAACTAAAAAAAAACTATTGTGGACTTCAACACATCTTTACGCAAAGCAACTTGAACACGCGACAACGACATTGGTCGGAATTTCTTAGCGAGTACGATTTCGAGACTGCTTACATAAAGGGAACAATGAACAAAGTGGATGATGTGTTGATTCAGAGACCACACATATTTTCAGTGATGCCTCTTCAAATGAGTCTATGCAAAAAGATTATAAATTTACAACGCGACGATGATTGGTACAAAGAGGTCAAGGATTTTATCGGACAAAACACAATGATGGTACCAAGATTTGAAGGATTTACATTGGACGATGACGGATATTGAGATTTAAAAATAGAGTTTACGTACCACTGAAAAATGAGTTGAGGATTTTGATCATAAAGGAGGCTCACAGAGCAGTGTACATGGCTCATCCTGGAGTCACGAAGATGAGGGAAAACCTTAAACCCTTATTATTTTGGAAAGGAATGAAGACAGACATAGTCAACTACGTGGGAAGATGTCTAGAAAGGCAGCAGGTGAAGGATGAACATAGACATCGAGTAGGATTAATACAACCACACACTATTCCGGAATCTAAATAGGAGGTCATTTCAATGGATTTCATCATTGGATTGCCACTGACAACAAGAAGACACAACTCAATTTTTGTGGTAGTCGACACTCTTACGAAGAGTTATCATTTTATTCCTGTGCGTACGATGTATCAGACACCTAACATAGCTAGAGTTTTCATCAGTGAGATTGTGAGGTTGCATGGCATGCCTAAGAGGATTATATCTGATCAAGGATCGATGTTTACTGGACGATTTTGGACTAGTTTCCAAGAGGCCTTGGGAACCCAACTTAACTTTAGTATTGCATATCACCCAAAGATAGACTAGCAGACCGAACGAACAAACCAAATATTGGAGGACATGTTGTGTATGTACGTTATGGACCAACATAAGTGTTGGGAGGAATTCTTTCCACTCCTAGAATTCACATATAACAACAGTTAACAACCGGTGGCCTATCGACTAGCCTTTCCTGATTCTTTGAGGCGTATGCACGATGTTTTTCATGTATCTATTTTGAGACATTATATTAGTGATCATATATATGTTATTGACATGAGTTCCCTGCAGGTATCTGATGAGGGTTTTCTCACGGCTGATCCAATCTGCATCATGGATATTTTCATTCAAAATCTATGGCATCGAACAATATAATAGGTCAAGGTCCAGTAGGACAAGTATAGTGCACACTCGACGACCTGGGAGGAAGCATATGATATGAGCCAACAGTTTCCATTTTTGTTTGATAGATAGACTTATGATACTTTCATACACTTTATTTTGGCACATATATACTGTGAAACTTCAGGACGAAGTTTAGGCCAAGAGGGGGTGTATGTAACATCCCTCTCTTGCGCACACTGAGAAAACTTATTCTTTGAGGACACTTTCTTGCAAGTGATCCGAGTTATTATACTATTGGTCGATTTGATTATGATTATGAGATATGATGGACTTGATGATATGTTATTTTGTTGTATTTACATAGACAGTTGTTATTGACTAGGTTCTCCTGAGTGTGTATGGCTCTGTACATTGAGGATCCAGAGGCATCGATGACATCCCTTGGACTTCGGATCGAGTCAAGGAGTGGACAATTGGGGTATGAATGTTGTTGATGTGACATATGTACATTTGATTATATCATATGATGATTGACCATTATTGCTGACATGATTCGTTGATGGATGCAGGTTGACAATAGCTTGATGACCAGACTCACATGTGGAGTAGAGGGGTCACACAAAACAATCAGAGACTTTGACAGAGAGGTGTGGCAACAACCCTGCCACAGCCTACTAGCTCTCTCATCATGGCTCAAACTGTAGGTTAATGTTTACCTAATTCGATAAGACCCACAATTCCATGAGCGCAGACTGTTACAGTCATTCACAATGATTCTAAGGGGCGCACAATAAGGCAGGGGCCTTATTCCTTAGAGGCCCTTATTATCCCACAAGATCACCTGGTGGAGTATTAACTTCGGGGGTTTAATGTCTGCCAAATTCATTCAAGAAGCGAGTGGCACCCTTGGAGCACGTAGTGCATCCTGAAGGGAATGTTGCGCAAGGAAAATGAAAAGAGGCGAGTGGCACCCTTGGAGCACCTAGTGCATCATGAAGGGCACGTCGCAATTTTAACTGGTAAGTGAATAAACCTAGATGGCCTTGAAATAAATAATGTGATAAGTAATATTTTAAAACAATTTCCATGATAAAAATGTCGCCCAACCTAGTGAAATTAAAATCTAGGTCTAAGTAGAACATGTGGTAAAAAATAATAATAATAACAAATAAACATGTAACAAGAAGGGGGGTAAGAAATTCAAATTATTTATTAAAGTCAAAATTTTAATGGAGGATTAAAATTTTAAAAAAGGTAAATGGTTGTTTTTATCTATTTTTGCTAATTTAATTTTAGTACAAGAAAAAAAAGGCAAATGTTTGTTTCATCTACACTTGCTAAATTAATTTTTAATTAAAGAAGAAAAAGGGTAGATGGTTTTTTTATCTACGCTTGCTAAATTGATTTTTAGTTAAAAAGGAAAAAGAGGGAAACTTAAGAGATATAGGAAACTTAAAGAAAAAGGGGAAACCTAAAGAAAAGGGGAAACGTAAAGAAAAATATAAATGTCTAACTTAGTAAGGAATCTTGCCTTGGGAACTTGCTATTTATGAACTCAAATAGGAATTAAGTAAGGCGTGAGGCATTTAAGATTTGTAAGGGAATTTTGGGACACCAAGGAGCGTTTTTAGGAATGTTTTTAGGTGGGTGAGAGAAATAGGAATAATTAATTAGTTAATAAAATTAATTTTCTGGTGCAACTAGGGGATGGGTGACATGTGTACGTGGGAGGTTTTTTTAAATTAATTAACTGAAAAAGGAATTTAATGATAATTTGGGAAACTAATTACTTAAAAAAACTCTATAAAAAGAATGGAGGATGAGGAGTATGAATCTGATTTTTTTTTGTAACGTTACGTTGTTGAATTTTTACCTTGACTAAACTTTCTCTTGTGGGATTTGGGATACGCATCTCAGGTAACGAGTGGTAGCTCAACCTTGCGAAGCGAGATGGGTCCTAGAAGTTCTTTGGTTTTGTGTGTGTGTCCCCTTTTCAGCTCGTGGGGATCAGGGGGAAGAAGAGTGCCCCTAGCGTTGGCTGGGAGGTACCGGTCAGGTCACTTCGGTTGGCAAGCGGGGGCTGGAGGGAGCGTGCGTGGAACAATAACTTAGGAGAATTCATGTTTGGCTAAGGTACTCTATTAAAGTTGTTACTTGCAATGAAATTTAATTTACACATGCTATTTTTATGTGTTGGGTTGAAGATTTCATTTCCATGAGATTTCTTGCACCTGATTTCCTACGGTATTTGTAATCCCCTTGATTGTTGTATTCTTAATTGATTTCCCATGGAAAACCCAACCTCTTATTGCAATGACTTCTATGTGTTTTCTTTATTGATTATTACGAAGAAATTTGTGTTTTTATCTTCTGTCCCTTGTCCCTTTAGTTATTAGTATGTGCCTAAGAAAATGACCAGGAGCCCAATCGACGGTCATCACTTTAGTGTTTAAAGACCTATAGATTCAAATGCCCTACTTTTCTATGCATGGATAATAAGTGAAGGATAAATATTTCTCCCATTCATCTATCTCTTACGTATCTCTGTGTTTTTCTGTTATGATTAATCTCTAATCCTTGTGCCTTCTTGTGAATGAGTATCCTTGTGATTTTTATTGATTCATTGTCGAATGAGTGGTCCTTGTACCTTCTTGTGCTGACTATTTATGTGTTTTTGTTTGATTATCTCTGCACTTTATCTCTACGATTTCTTGGCATATTACCTAGTGCTTGATTGGTATAACCTCTATGATTTTATTGATAAACCCCAGTACTTTGTTTGGTATCATCTCTGTGATTTTAATCATGAATCCCAGTGCTTGGTTTAACCTCTTTGATTTTATTGATAAACCCCAGCAAATGTTACCTGGCAGAGAGTTCATTGATATAGTTCATACCTTCCTCTCTTTTTTTAAATGCATTTACCACGGCGATATTATGATCTGCGTTTTTTTTTTAATGCATTTTATACTCTGCATTTGGATGGTGATCTTGTTGATATCGATTTAAATTCTGTGGAGTTTTAAGTTCTTTTTAAAAAAATTGTTATTACATAGTGACCTCATAGTTACATCAGGATTTCACAACCCCTTTTGGCATTTACTCAGCATTCTCTCATCCATTGTTTTAATTACACAACGATATCTCTTTTTCACAGTATTATGTTTGTTGACAGCGTACTTTTGAAAGCGAATTTAATGGTATAGTGTATAGATATTGTCAGGAATTACATAGCATTCACACTGTGATTTATGTGGCATAAACAAAATGATATATGTACACAACAATATCTTAATGATATAAACCCATGATTTTTATTTGCACAATGTTTTGATAGGCTTTAGTGGATAGCGTTTTGACAGGCTACATTGATAGGATATAATAGTCACCAAATTTTTATAATATAATAGATAGCAATGTTATAGTATATAATAAACAACGATCTTGAATTTATTGGGTATGGCAGTGATCGTGCATACATGGATGGTTGGAAACAATTTCAATAGACACAGTAACCCTTTATATGACATCGAATTACATGTCGGCAATAAATATATGACTAACTCCTTTATTTAGAAAACGATTATAGTGTTATTCCTTGTCATTCCTTTATATTGTTAATTAGCGAATTATGTGAAAGTGACTTACATGCCAGTGATATATATGATTAACTATTTTATTTAGACAGAGAATTATAGTGTTGTTCCTTGTCATTCCGTTTACATTGTTAATTCTTTTTAGTGAATAGTGATTTAATATCATGGATAACGTTTTAAATATTGTTGACAATAATGTTATTACACAACGATATTTATTTATCAAATAATTATGGTTATTTACCTAGTAATATCATTATAGTTATTAATAGTTTATCAATAGATTCATTCAGAGACTTGTTAATTTAGACAACAATAATTTAGACAAAAATAATATAGACAACAATGTCGAATATTTAATAAGCAGTGTAGATCACTTTTTAATGTTAAGTAGTTCACTTATTTTAATGGACAATGTATATTTGTTGACAAGCGTATTTTGGTTTTGTTAAGTGCATGTAATAGTTCACATTTATGATAAAATTTATGACAATAGTAACATTATAATAGTTCACTCCTTCACACTTAGACATATTGCTTAACAGATAATGGTTTATGATTTGTTGGCGAAGTCATTTAATAGATTGCACAATTTAATTTGAGTGATGTCAACTTGCGTCTTGTCGACTTGTTGCTTGGGTGTGTGGATATAGTCTTCTTGTCAGTGAATTCGGTCTCTTAGCGCATTGGATTTAGCTTGGGTTAAGGGTCCAGTTATGTTATGTTGTGCTATGGTTATTGTCATGCCTATCACCTGGTGATGGAATCATTCCTGATGAGGGGATCATTGTGTTCCCTAACGGATAGAGGCGAATGATAACTTGGTCGAAGTTTGTGCTTCCCGATGTGGGCGTTGTTCGTTGTAATTGATGTTGGCACTTGGTTTGTAACTCCTTAATGCATTTGGTTTTGTGCGCCGTATAGGCTTCCAATTACTGGTTGACAAAGTCGTTGTGTCGTGTTGGTTGATGTTGTCCTTTAGCTTGTAGGTGTTGTCGATCTTGTGTCGGGTGGGTAGTCATTTTTATCTGTCTATTAATTATCGCATGTTTCATCCATTTTCCTAATGTGATAGCGTCTGAGTCTTTGTTTATTGTTGTATGATTTGCATGTGTTGTTTTCGTCGTCAACTTCCATTGTTTAAATGTTTTCGTTGTTGTCGTCCTTCTATAAAAATAAAAAATAAACTTTTGTGTTGCATCGCTTGTAGTCATAACAATGGAGTCATTACATATGTGGATTCTCAAGTTAGCATGTCTTGTAGATTATTTGATTAAGTTATAATATTCTAAATGCCTTAATATTTTCTTTATTCATTTTTTTAAACACATGGAAACTTTTAGAAATATAATATGTATAGTTTTCTAATTTTGTCCCTTGAAATTCATTCTTCACCTCTTATTTTCATATTGGTCATATAGTGTGATTTTAGAAGCTATGTATGAAATATTATCTTCTTTAAATATTTTCATTTCCAAACATTGATTAAGTGAACAATTTCCAAACATTTATTAAGATATAGTAGTTTTCTTAGATGATAAGAGAGACAACATGTTCAGGTTTGTTTGAAGATAGTATCCACCTATTGTAGAAAGATGCACTATAATGACACTAGATTCTAAACAAACAAAGAATTCAAATCATTCTCCATATTTGACCAAAAGTGTTACATGTATCTTGTGTATCATTTATATCACCTTAAGGAAGTGTTCAAGATATCCCTTGGCTAAAACCAAACATATCAAATCTATAGATAGCTCCTATAAAAATCAAATACAATACAATTGATAAATACAAGCTATCACTTGATGGTCAATTGACTCAATTCTCAATATATAATTATTCAAGGTTCTTAAAGCCTACTTGTGAATATTATTTTGAGAAAATTTTATGTCTATTAGGGTATTTCTTTGGGTTACAATAAAATACATCTTAGTGAGGAAGATGCATACTCAGTATCAACCATGAGTGGAATCAATCAGGGGGTGTAGCTACTTGACACCTTAAAAATATCATGGATGGAATCAATTGGGTGGTGTAGCTACTTGGATACTTCAAAATATCATGGGTGGCATCAATCATAGAAAAGGTTATAAATATTTTTTAATGTAACTCTTTTATATGTGTAATATATGTTTCATGTGATGACGTCTCTTTTGTTTCTACCATTATCATTAATTTTTGTTATTAATACAAATATTATCCTTGTGACTTTATTTCTCATCCTCCATGCATGTCAAACACTTTTTTCTAAGTCAAGTGTCCTTGACTTTTAAAAACATAAACCTAGTACAAATTTGGACACTAATCCTTCTACTACATTTTGTTTATCCAACTTCATGAATTGACCAAACATAGAAATAAGTATTTTCAAATTTAATTTCATTGTAGAATATTAATATAAATTTAGTTCATTTTATGGTTTATTATTTCATCAATACATTGATAATATTATAAATAATTTGTATCACATTATGCATTACATAACAATGTATGGGTGAAGATTGTTGGAATACTAAGAGGGGGATGAATCTATATGAGCACCTTTACCACTTTTAACCACAATATATAAACTTCAACTTAATAAACAATATATCATCAATATATTATCAATGTATCATGAGCATATAAACACAAGCAACATCAAATCAAAAACATCAAATCAAGTACACAGTGTACCAAAATTTATGTAGAAACCCAAACAAGATAAAACCATGGAATGTTTTCTTATATATCAAATAATACATTCATTGGAAGCACCAACTTCCCAATTCTCCAGTTGCAAATAGAAGTAGGCTACGACACCCTATTTAAAGGCTCCAACCTGAAGGAAGCTACGACTCCCTGAATTATCTAGATCCAACCAGAAGGAGGTTACAACCCCCTGATTCTCATGCTCCAACCCGAAGGAATCTCCAACTCCCTGATTCTTTGGCTCCAACTAGAAGGAGGATACAACCCCTTGATTTGCATGCTCCAAATTGAAGGAAGCTCCAAATCCTTTAGTTCTTCAACACCAACCAGAAGGAGGATACAAACCCCTTTCCTTTCCATGTACTTCCTCCCTAAAATATAAATGTAGACCAATTATCACTACCATTGGCACTGTCGTTATCATTTCCATTGTCACTGTCACTACCATTGTGATTGTCACCATCACTAGTTAAGAGGTGTCTTTGGTATATGATCCATGTGAGAGGATTTGTTTGAGTATCTGTGACGGTGAGAATTTGGATAGGTTAATCAGTGTCAGGTTGATGTGACAGTGGTAGTGAAAGGTTACAGGTTGATGTGAAAGTGGTAGTGACAATTTACAGGTTGATGTGACAGTGGTAGTGATAGTGACAGTGGAAGTGAAAATGGAAGTGACAACGGTAGTGATAGTGATAGTGAAAATGGTAGTGACAGTGGTAATGAAAATTTGTATACATTTTTATTTTAGTGTGGGAGGACGTGGCAAGGAAAGGGGTTTGTAGCCTCCTTCTGATTGGTGCCAGAGAACTCAAAGAGGTGGAGCTTCCTTCAGGTTGGAGCCTGAGAATCAGGGGTTGTATCCTCCTTGTGGTTGGAGCTGGAGAATCATGGAGTTGGAGCTTCCTTCAGGTTGGAACCTAGGAATCATGGGGTTGTAGCCTCCTTCTGGTTGGAGCTATAGAATTCAAGGAGTTGTAGCCTCTTTCTAGTTGGATTTGTAGTTAAAGTTAGATTAGGAGTCTTCTACTAGTTACACTTATTGGTAGTTTGACTTAAGATATTATTTTATGTATATACCTATTCTCTCAATATTTTCTTTCTTTCTATTTTAAAATTTTTTTTGATTAAATTCATGCACACATGTGCATTTTATCCAATATTTAGATTTTACTCACTTTTTCATAGAATTTGATTTATCTCAATTATTTTAATTTATTTAATATTTTTAATTAGTCCCTTATTTAAACTTAGACTTAGGCTTAGTCTTAGTCTTAGGCTTAGAATCTTGTTAGGATTTTTAATTAATAATTTATTGTTTAATTAATTATTTTATTCTAACAAGGTTTAATCATTTCAATGTTTTCTAGGCCACCTAGATTTATTGACTCAATTTTTAATTACGTGATGTGCCCTTAAAGATGCACCTTCATTCTCCAAGGGTGCTACTCGCATTTGACTGGTTTTGGAAGTTTTTCCGACCCTTGGAGTCAATTCTCCATTCGATAAAATTTGTGAGAGACTAAGGAATAAGGACTCTGCCTTATTGCGCGCCCATTAGAAATCCCTGTGAGCGACTGTCTCATTTTTCCCTCATGAAATATTGGACCTCTTAAACTAGGTAATCGTTAATATAAATATTATACCACAAGGGGAGTGCCAGTGGGTTGTGACAGGGACACTGCCACACCTCTCCCTCAATGTATGGTTTTTGTGTATGGCCCCTTTACTCCTTATGTGAGTCGGATTAGTAAGCATCATCAAGCCTGCATCCACTGAAAAAAACAGTGTCAATAATCCATATAAAAAAATAATATTGAATCAATCATATATCACATGTGCATAAAATGAACTACTCGAACAAATACAATTCACTCCCTAACTCAATCTGGAGTCCAAGGAAGTCTATTGATTCCATTAGAATCCATAACCTTTCATGTGTCCTACACACTCAATCAAAATCGTCAATAACATATTCCTATACATATACATAAAATAAAAATAAGTCAATGCACATCATCATCATCATCATATATAACCCATAATCGAAACAAAATAACAATGTACCATAACCGGATCACTTGCATGCTAGTGTCCTCAAAGAATATATCAATAAAAGTGTGCTCAGTGGAGAAGGATGTTACATACACTCTCTCTTGTTTTAAACTTCGTCCCAAATTTTGTACAATATATAAATGCAGGTAAATAAATGTATCTAACGTAGATATACATATATAATCTATCAAACAAGGGAATTGTTGATGCATCTCGTATGCGTCCTCCCATGTAGTCGAGTGTAGAATATAGTTGTCCCACTAGACCTTGATCTGATTGACTATTTGACATCGTATTTGTTGAATGTGATGGTCGAGAATGCAGATTGGCTCCGCCATGAGATCAGATTCATCTGGCACCTACAAAGAACTCATGTCAATCACTAGTGATGGATTAGAAACATAATTTCACAAAACAAATACGTGAAAAACATCATGCATATGCCTCAAAGAATTAGGCAAGGCTAGTAGATAAGCCACGGGCCCTTTCTCTTCCATAACCTCGAAAGGTCCCACAAACCTAGGAGATATTTAATCACCCACAATAAAAATATGTCACCAACTTCATAATTGTGATCAACGTGATGCACATCAGCATAAAACTTATGTTGATCCTATGCTTATTTAATCCTATGTCTTATCGATTGGATTTGTTATTCCACTTCTTGGATCACTTCTAGTCCTACCAGGACCCTATCCTCAAGTCGATCCCAACTCAATGGCATCTGACACAATCTCCCGTAAAGAAACTCAAATGGTTCCATATTAATCGTACTCTGGTAACTGTTATTGTAAGCAAACTCTTCTAATGGTAATAAGTCTTCCCAGCATTTATGTTTATCCATAACATACATATGCAACATATCCTCCAAAATCTAGTTCATTCTTTATATTTGTATGTCTGTCTCAGGGTGAAAATTTGTACTAAAATTCAGTTGTGTTCCCAAGGCCTCTTGGAAATTTGTCCAAAATCGTCATGTAAACACTGATCCTCGATTGGATATGATTTGTCTTGGTCCACCATGTAACCTCACAATCTCTCTAACAAAAACTCTAGTTATTTCTTGTGCATGATACATCATACAGATTAGAATAAAGTGTGCACTCTTCGCCAGAATGTCAACTACCACAAAAATTGAATCATGTCTCCTTGTCTTCAATGGAAATCCCACAATAAAATCCATCAAAATGACCTCCCATTTAGATTCAGGGATAATATGTGGTTGTAGTAATCCTACTAGATGGCTATGTTCATCCTTCACTTCCTGACATTCTATACATCTTACCATGTAACTAACTATGTATTATTTCATTCATTTCAAGAAGAATAAAGGCTTAAGGTTTTCCTTCATCTTCGTGACTCCTAGATTGAACCATGTAAACTGCTCGATGTTCTTCACTCAAGATCAAAATTCTTAATTTTTCATTAGGTGGTATGTAAATTATGTTGTTAAATCTCCACAATCCGTCGTTTTCCAATGAATAACCTTCATAATTTGGTACCAACATGGTATTTTGTCCAATATTATTCTTAATGTCCTTGTACCAATCATCGCCAATCTATAAGGCTAGAATCTTATCTCGAATATTTGTCTTAAGTGGTATTACCGAGAATATATGTGGTCTCCTACTCAACGCATCTACTACTCTATTCATCGTTCATTTAATGTAAGTAATCTCAAAGTCGTACTCACTAAGTAATTCTAACCAACGCCTCTGTCATGAGTTCAAGTCACTCTGTGTAAATATATGCTGCAATCCACAGTGATTTGTCTTTAATTCAAATTTTTGTCCAATTAAACAATGTCTGCACACTCTCAAGGAATATACAATTGTTAATAAATCCAAGTCATGCTATGTGTAGTTATATTCATGATTTCTCAATTTTCTTGAAATGTAAGAGATCACTCGACCATCTTGCATCAAAAATATGCCTAAACCTTCCTTGTATGTGTCAGTGCATACCAATAATTCTTTGTCCATGTCAGGTGTTAGCACATGATATATACTCAAGCACATCATTAGTATTTTGTTTTCGCTCATTTTTATTTTTTGCTAAGTTTGTTCTCAGAAATACCCCATTGGTCTTGGTTAGTCATGTGATTAGTCTTTCTGATCTCATTCATGTTTTAAAATCTTATGTCTAAGTCATAGGGGTATGGTCTAGAGGTTTTGAGTCATGTGTTATATCAATAAATCATGGTCTTGGTTTGTCCTAAGTATAGGAAGCTAATATGAAACACATGTACAAGATTCTTCATTTCATCATGGTAATATTCATCATTTGTAAATAAAGAAAGGTATCAAATTCATTTCCATTTTCAATAAAACACACTACATTGCAAACTGGTTAAAGGTGCTACGAACTCACATTGCATTGCAAACTGTCACATACTACCACTTCTGGTGCTATGAACACTTTGTAACAAATGATGGTGGATTAAGAGATTGAAGAACTATTAGTGTATTTTTCAACAATAAGAAAAGGATAAATAATTATGTCTGCAAATTTCAATCAGTTTTTCTATGATGTCTTATATATGCAGGCTTGTAAATATAAGGAATGTTTTTTCCTATGTTGCTATGAATATATTGTTTATGCAAGTTATTTTCATTACTAAAAAGTTGTATAAGGTTTATCAGAGGTTTTCAAGGATTCTTACGTGGTTTTGGCATCAGTTGAGTTGATTTGGCACAAAACTGCACCTACAGGAAAGTTCACAGCGTCGCTGTCAGAGGCATTGCGAACTCATTTCCTATAGCAACTTCTTCTAAATATTTTATCATAAATCCCAAATGGTAATGTGGTTTCTTTTGAAATATTTTGTGGAGGAGAATTATTACCGAATTTACCTGATGACCAAAAATCATCCTAACCCATTTTGGAATTTGAAAGATAAAACAACAAGTCTGTTGCAAACCCATTCCCTGTAGAAGCTTCTTCTAAAGATTTTATCGTAAATCCCAAATGGTGATGTGGGCTCTTCTAAAAAAAATTGTGGAGGAGCATTATTATGGAATTAACCTGATCACCAAAAATCATCATGGCCCATTTTTGCATTTGAAATATAAAATTAAAGCATCGGGTACAAAAAGTGTGTTGCAAACTAGCGTTGCTAACTCAAACAGTTATTGGATATTCTCCTTGTTTGGAGGTTGCCACCTCTCAAGGAGGGTTCGAATGACTTCTCAAATATAAATTATATTATAAAGGAAACCTATACCTAATATTTATCTCCATTAAAACCTCATGGAGTGAGTTGGCAACATATTTATTAATTACTTCCAACAACTTCCTAAAATTTAGCAATTTGTTGGATTTGTGTCTCTTTGACTGTTGCCACCTATCTCCAAGGCCCAGAATCCAATGAAAGAGATGGGATTCGACCTCCTAAGAATATTTTGGATGTTATTTCCTATTTAATGGAGGGGATATGGTTGGATTCATGACTGGAGAGATGCTTGAGAGAGGTGCAGGGGCATTTTTGTCTATTTATTTGTAAGCATGAGGGCATGTGATGTAGGAATTTCTACCATTAGAGATTCATGAAAGTTGTTTATCAAACTTTGTGTTATTTTTTATCATTTTACCTCGTCATATTTCTTGAATGGAATTGCAGGCATTCAATATCAATGGTTGTTCATGGGTAGGAGATTCATGAGTTGCAAATGAATTTTAGTCATTTCCTCCTTTCATGATCTATGCTCTAGTAATATTTTAAGTCATTTTTGCACAGAGGATATATGCTTGATGATATGTTTCTTTTTGTTATATTATTTATACCTTCATCCATCAATTATAGCTCTTTTGGTCTGGTTGGAATCTTGAGTTTCTTTTATCTATAGGATGTATTGACTCCATGCCCAATGGAATGACTTTGCAGAGAGTTTGCTACCCTCCTTCTTTATCTTCCTTGTTGATCCACCTGAGTTTAAACCTGATTTAATCACTTATATATAAATGGGTACTGGGATCACTCATTATGTAGTTTGGAGTGACTTTTAGTGATAACATTGGGGACCTTCAGTATCGACATTGTCGCAGCAACTATTTGAGATTTTTAAATGCTTCCGTGCATTTCTCTGTCCAAATGAACTTCCTGTTTTTCTTCTGCAATTTCATGATTGGATTTTTTTTCTTCGAAAAACCTTCGACAAACCGTCGATAATATCCTGCTAAACCCATAAAGCTACGTACTTCTTGTACATTCGTTGGATTTGGCCATTCCATAATAGCCTCTACTTTCACTGGATACACATCGATACCTTCTCCATATATGATATGTCCCAAGTAATGAATCTTCAACTGGTAAAAAGAACATTTCGATAGCTTCATGTACAATCTATTTTCTCTTAGACACTGTAGGACCAATCTCAAGTGTTCATCATGATCTTATTTTTTTCTGAGAATATATCAGTATGCCATCAATAAATACTTGAAAAAACTTTTCCAAGTATTCGCAAAAAACCCCATTCATCAAACTCATGAATACTCACGGGGTGTTCGTCAGTCCAAACGGTAAAACAATAAACTCATAGTGTCTGAAACTTGTATTAAATGCGGTCTTAGGGATATATTCATCCTTAATCCGTAATTGATGATATCCTGATCTCAAGTAAATCTTCAAAAATATATTTTCTCCTTTCACCCTATCAAAAAAATCATCTATCCTTGGAAACAGATACTCGTTCTTGATCATTTCTTTGTTCAATTGACGGTTGTCAATACAAAGTCTCCACAACCCATCCTTCTCTCTAACAAAAATCATTGGTGCACTCCACGGTGACACACTTGCACATATAAGTCCTGTTGAGATCTAAGTCTACACCCATGTCCCTCCTCTCTCTTTTATGTATACCTTCATAAAAATAATTCCTCTTTTGGTTGTTCAAGTCGATTTCCCATTGCTAAATGACTTGGTTGTCATCATTATATTTATTGATTGATTGTTTGCGCAAATTGTTTCTATTTTCTTGAAGGATAATTTCATGTCGTGATTTGGTTCGAAATAATTTTGATCGTGTTTTCCATAGATTGAGCTTGCAGCAAGTCGACCAATTATTTTTTATGCACAGGGAACACCCGTGGACAAAACACAACAATTCGAAGCAGTCAACTCGGGCTCAGATTGTGAGAAAAAACATGTTAAATTTGCAATGATGGAGATCCAATAGGCCACTCATATCAATTAATATTGTACATTTAGAGTTATAGAACGGAACGAGGTTTCACCGAAGAGTTATACAAACTTCACTCTGCGACTTCGACATTCGAGCGTCTGAGCTCATCTTTGTTTAAGTTTCCAAAACCCTGAAGTTTCGGAATGCCAAAGCACCAGAGACACGTAGCATTCATCCATGGTGACATGTGGCATCCATCAATTGGGGACATGTTGCACTCATTTCAGGTCATTTGGGTTACGTCATCTGCTCATTTTTGAGTGACCTGTGTCACTCTCTTCATGCGAACACAACAATGATAGTGATGTCATATGGACATGTCATATCCAGGAGATCGCCACTCCGCGATATTTTAGATCAGATCAAACTCAGTACTTTGGAGCCCTGAACTGTGGGAATGTCGAGGTACTGGAGCCCACGAAAAACAAAGCGTTGAAAGGTTGACATGTCAGCTATGGGAAATTATCATTCCAGGGTATTTTGATGCATAGTAAACTCAGTCTCTTGAAGCATTGGATGTTGATGAATGAAGCTATAGGATACATCCTCCAACTTACAAACCTGTGAGATGTGGAATATAGTAGTTATGTGAAGTCTTACTCTCAACTTACAAACCTGAGAGAAATCCCCTAAGAAAGGGTTTGTGATTCCATCTAGGGACAGGGCTAGGAATGCAGATATGGCCTCCTCCATGAAATGAGAGAGAAGAACTCCAGATGATCATCCAGTGGAAAAGCAATCTATTGCGTTAGGACATGCATGTAGCTGAGAACAAGGTGAAAGTGGGAAATCCCAAAACAGCTGGTAAAATCATCATGTGAATAAGTATGAATATTATGCGATGGCCTCCTCTGAGCAGCAGTAGAGTTGACGAGAAGACTCCAAATGATCCTCCTGTTGGTGGCAGTAGGAAAGAAGATCTATAGAGTGGACGTGCAAGTGGACTAGAACAGGTGAACGTGTAAAGACTTGGTTCATCTATGTAATGTAGTGGATCAGGTCCATGACATCCCTATGGATGTGCCCCTAGTGGATGAGCACTAGCGGGTGTATCATATCCTTTTCTATATATTGTTCAAGAGTCAAACCTACCTGTAACCCTAGTTATTGTGTAAAGGGTACAGGTCGGCCCTATGTTAATATAATTAATATAAAGAAGATAATTAATAATGTGAATATTTATTATAATAATAAATATATTAATAAAGTATATTTGACTTAGAGAGGTTGGCCATGTTGTGACAATAAGACGCCCTTGCTAATTGGTCAAAATCTAATATAAGTAGGAGATTATTCTCCGTTTTAGAATCATATTCTCCACACATGTTTTGGAAATTTCAGCAAGTACTTCTCTTTGGAAAAGGTGTGCACCTCTCTTGGGCGCTATTCTTGTATGGCTTAATAACCCTCTTGTGTGCTAAGTTAGTATTGGTGGTGAAAGGTCTTTCTCTTGAAGAATATATAAACGGATTTGGCTGGGTTTTTCTTCCTTTTTTGAGAAGGGTTTCACAGGATATATCTTGTGTTCTTGTGGATGGTGTTTCTTCTTGTGATCTTGGTTGCTGCAACAGTCTTGTTTATTGTTAAGACATGATGAAATTAAATGAACTACATGCTTAACCTAGCTTATGAAAAATCAACATGGTATCAGAGCATAGGTCTTGAAGATCCCATTGCACAAGCTTTTTCCAGAACCTTTACTCTCTCATTTGCAGAAACTATACAACCCTCTTAGGGTTTCAAGAAAATCTATACGGCTCCCTTTTCAAAGAAGTTTCACCATTCTAAACTTGTAAGCTTGGGCTGAAAAATACATAGAATGGTACGGACTCCTTCAGCGTACCTCCATCAAGTCTTGGAAATAAATTCCGGGCATTTTCAAAATTTTGACGGGTTTCTACGGTTTCATCAAAATTATGCAAAAAAATTTGAATCATATTTCTGAGAATTTATTGAAGAAGCTACCATACTTAAATTATTATTTTTGGTAGTCATAATCCCAACAAAACCTAAAAGTGCTAGCCTAGCCTAGTCATTAGGTTTTCTAGCCTAGTTGACAAGGGTTTGTGAAGACGAGCAATTTCATGATGGGAAGCAAGCTTAACACAAAACTCCAAAGAAATAAAGACATCAACATCTCAACACTCTCAGGTATGGTTCTTATCAATGAAAATACTTGGCTAATTGACAGTGGTGCCTCCAAGAACATGACCGGTATTAGAAATCATTTAACACACTTCATTGAGAAAGAGACACATCTCCATGTTGTCCTTGGAGATGATGCTATATATAACATGAGAGGAGTTGGAACCTCCACCTTCCAACTAGATTCAGATATGCATCTCAAACTGGAAGAGGTTCTATATGTACCAGGAATGAAGAGAAACCTTGTCTCTATTTCGGATCTTGAAGACAAGGGTTACAAAATCACTTTCTCAAAAAGAAGATTCCTTGCATGGCACAGAGACTCTCGTATAATCTCTTCCAAAGTAATCAGCGTCAGAGACAATAGCTTATACAATATGACCATCAAACTAGTTCAATCCTTACTACGTGACACTATCATCCTAAGTGAGTTATGGCATAGAAGGCTTTCTCACATTCATTATAGAGCTCTTCCAACTCTAAGGAAAATGGTAACAGGTCTACCATATATCCAAATCTAGTATGAAGGCATTTGCAAAGGTTGTTCCCCTTGTAAAAATGTTAAAGGATCATTTCCTAGTAGTGACAATAGATCCAAGGAAATCTTGGACTTGATCCATCCAGATGTATGTGGGCCAATGACCGTTGCATCCTTAAATGGGTACTTTTACTATGTACTATTCATAGATGACCACTCCAGGAAAACCTGCATCTAATTTATGAAGAACAAGGATGGAGTCCTTGCCAAATTCGAAGAATTCAAATCTCAGGTTGAAAACTTGATCGGAAGAAAAATCCAAGTATTAAGATCAGAAAATGGAGGAGAATACACCTCAAAATAATTCATCAACTTTTGTGTTGAAGAAAGGATCAAGAGGGATCTCACAGTTCTGTACAACCCTCAACAAAATTGGTTTGTTGAAAGGAAGAGCAGAATCGTCATTGAAGAAACTAAAGAAATGATACATGATCAGATTCTACCAATGACTCTATGGGCAGAATCATGTATGACTGCAGTATCTGTTCAAAATCGTAGCCCTCATCAGATATTGAATAACATTAATCCAGAATAAGCATTCACCAAAGTGAAACCTAAGATCAGACACTTCAGAATATTTGGATATCCAGTGTACCTTCATGTACCTAAAGAAAAGATATCCAAACGAGAACCTTCAGAAAGAAAAGGTACTTTTGTAGGATATAGTGAATCCTCAAAAGAATACTGAATCTACATCCCAGGACAAAGGAAAATTGAAGTAAGCATAGACGTTACCTTTGAAGTAGAAGTAGCCTTCCAGAAATCCAAAGAAGCTTAGATGGAAATAGATGGTGAAACAATACCTCCTTCTCATTCAACAGTTCAGAGGGAGACACATATTGTTCCAGATGAGCCTACAGCACAAAGTAATCCATCTCCTCTAGCAGATTCGGTTACTCCAAGTAATGTACCTAGAGACATCACTATTGTACATAAAAGACCTACTTGGGCAAGACAAATGTTAGAAGAAGTAGAAAGACATAAATCTCCATAAGGAGAAATTAGAGAAAGAAAGAGACCTAAGAGATTCTCTAGCTATCTTTCAGCTATGACTCACATTATTGATTTAGAGCCAACCTGTCATGGAGAATACTCAAGTGAACAAGTATGGAAAGATGTCATGACTAAAGAATATCAATATATAATAAAGAATGATGTATGGGATGTTGTCCCAAGACTAGAAGGGAATTCCGTAGTAACTTCCAAATGGATTTACAAAATCAAACATGGTGCTTATGGAAGCATTGAAAAATAAAAAGAAATATTCATGGCCAGAGGGTTCTCTCAAATAGACAGAGTCGAATATGATGAGGATTTCACACCAGTAGCCAGATATACTTCCATTTTATCCATCATTTATCTAGCTTCTTCCATGGGTTGGAAGCTACATGATGGATGTAAAGACATATTTTCTCAATAGAAAAATTGAGGAAGAAGTCTATTGTAACGACCTCCTCGTTACGACAACCATTCTAGTAACAGGTGCAAATTTATTTATTTATTTATTTTTTTTTTAAGGCGTGTGCGCGCGTGTAGAAGTCACAACACACTTAACTATATGACACCACTCGACAACCAAAAAGATTCAACCACGAAGTTCATCACAAGAAGACTGAAGGCCTCAACGAGAAACTGCAACAAATACGACCATAGGCAGACGGCGCACGGCACAATCATTAAGACATACTGGGGGTGCACAGTAAGAACATAGAGGGAAGACTCCCGGGTGTTAGGGTTACTATTTCTGCATAGGAAAGCAGGGCGTTGAGTCTTATGTCTTCTCGAAAGAAGATTAGATAGGCTCCTGGCCGACTGCTCAGGCAGAAACTAGTAACTCGACCTAGAACAAGACGCAAGCAAGACGAACACAACCAGATGACCCCGACAATCATAGTGACAGCAAGTAATAAATCCCCTAGACATAAGGTGTACAACTATCAACTGTAAGCAGTAAACGACACCAGGTGTTAAGTACAGTACGGTCACAGAAGGAAGAATCCATCAGTAGAGTTTACTATTTCTGCACAGAAAAGCAGGGCTTTTAGTCTTATGTCTTCTTGAAAGAAGATTAGATAGGCTCCTGGCCGACTGCTCAAGCAGAAACTAGTAACCTCCGTCAGGTGTGTCGCAAGAGTGGAACCCTGCCTTTAAAGGGCCCGAGACTCTTGATACAGCACTGGATCCTTTACACGGAAAAATACACACAGACCTATATGC
>ML781613.1:158730-191066 GCA_009831015.1 Picea engelmannii | reverse complement strand
AGTCGACTGGTGCTCTGCCTGGCGGTTATTCACCGCTGCATGAATCTGATGGGCCTTTCCCATATCTCCCACTGTAGTGGGTCCGGCTGATTCGGACACTCTAGTCCTCTCCATAGGATAGTCACGCTGGTAGTGTGGCTCCCCACACGTCCAACACCCCTTCTTCAGCCCAGTAGTCCTGGTACCCGAAGTAGAAGATGACGGCCCATTGGCCTGGAAACCTGGTCTGTTCTTCTGAACAGGCCTAAACTGCTGTTGTTGCGGGCGACGTTGTTGCTGCTATTGTGGTCCTCGGTAAGGTGTCCATTGCTGAGGCGGCGGTCGTCGTGGTGTAGAAAAAGTGGATCCCCTCTAGAAGCCACGATACCCCGGCGTGTGTCTCGCTGGTGTTTGCTGCTGCGGCGTACCAGATGAACCCTGCCCTGTAGGTCTTGTTGGAGTCCTCGTCTGACCCCCGCTAATAAGCTCCTCCTCTGCTATAAGGGCCTTTTGGACAGTGTCGTGCAAGGTTTGAGGCATCAAGATCTTAACCTTCGCACGCAGGCTACCGTTAAGGCCAAACACGAACCTGTTGACCTTGAGCTTCTCAGTGTTCATGTGCGGAGCATACCGGAGCAGCTCCATAAAAAGTGCCTCATACTCGGGTACTGTACGACCTCCCTGTCATAAAGCATTGAACTCATTGAGCTAACGCTCGATGAATTCCTCTGAAAGATACCTCTCTCGGAACCGTTCCTCGAACAGTTCCCATGACATGTCTTCGACGACCATGTTCAGCTGCGGCAGGAGCGTCTTCCACCATAGAAGAGCGCTCCCCTTCAGTTGAAAGACCACCATCCGGACCTTCATGTTGGAGGTATAATCACGAAGTGCGAAGCACATTGCCATATTCTCCAACCATGCCTCGGTGGCTGCGCCGTCCGGGGCACCAAAGAACTCAGGAAATTTCACCTTCTCGAGTTCACGGTGAATGCTACCTGTAACGGCCGGTGTGCACGGCGGAACCTCAGCAGGTGACGGTGCCCTGGCCTCATCTCTGTCCAATCTGTTGATCAATGCCTCGGAAATGCACTGGAAAGATCTCATCATCCCCACAACATCGACAATTGCGATCTGCTCCTGTCCAAGGACCTGTTCGCCTCCCCGGGGGTTAGACCCCTCAGGCATGGATGCTGCTGGAGGCGTCACGCCTCCTCCCCTAGCACCCCATCGTCTGCCTCCGTGGCGTCCTCTAATCATGATTACCTGCACACACACAATCAACTCGATCAGCAACATAATAATCAACATAATCATGTCAACGGAAGCCATAGCGAATCCCAAGTCGTCGGTCGAATCCTCTCTGATACCATATGTAACGACCTCCTCGTTACGACAACCATTATAGTAACAGGTGCAAATAATTTTTTTTTTTTTTTTTTAAAAGGTGTGTACACGCGTATAGAAGTCACAACACACTTAACTCTACGATGCCACTCGAAAACCAACAAGACGCAACCACGAATTTCAGCACAAGAAGACTGAAGGCCTCAACAAGAAACTGCAACAAATACGACCACAGGCAGACGGCGCACGGCACAATCATTAAGACATACTGGGGGTGCACAGTAAGAACATAGAGGGAAGACTCCTGGTTTTTAGGGTTACTATTTCTGCACAGGAAAGCAGGGCATTGAGTCTTATGTCTTCTCGAAAGAAGATTAGACAGGCTCCTGGCCGACTGCTCAGGCAGAAACTAGTAACCCAACCTAGAACAAGACGCAAGCAACATGAACACAACCAGATGACCCCGACAATCACAGTGACAGCAAGTAATAAATCCCCTAGACATAAGGTGTACAACTATCAGCTGTAAGCAGTAAATGACACCAGGTGTTAAGTACAGTATGGTCACAGAAGGAAGAATCCATCAGTAGAGTTTACTATTTCTGCACAGAAAAGCAGGGCTTTTAGTCTTATGTCTTCTTGAAAGAAGATTAGACAGGCTCCTGGCCGACTTCTCAAGCAGAAACTAGTAACCTTCGTTAGGTGTGTCGCAAGAGTGGAACCCTGCCTTTAAAGGGCCCGAGACTCTTGATACGGCACTGGATCCTTTACACGGAAAAATACACACAGACCTATATGCTAAGGCTATAGAAGGTGTCTATATCCCGCCCGACACAAACAGACCAGTCGACAAATTTTTACAACCCAATGCAATCGTAGACGAAGAGTGACCACRTCTTCTACAGAAGGCGCAAAACAAGGACTCGGACGACGACCGTTAAAATTTATGACAAGGCAATGACTAAGACTCATTYGTGATTGAATACTAGCCAGATTCTCCGTATTATCTCACCTTGCCTCCCAATTTATTACCATACTTTACAATGACCTTACAAAGGTTAATATTGCGCTTTAAACGTCATCAATAACATTCAATTAAACAAATATTAACATTGCAATTGAACAAGTATTATCATTGCGGTTAAACAAATATTAACATTGCGCTTAACATCATCATTAACATTTCAATAAAAACAAATATTAACCTTGCAAGTTGAACCAGTATTATCCTGGTAGTTAAACAGATAGTAACATATCGCTTTAAACATCATTATTACCAATCCTTAAAATGACATTTTTTTAATAACAGAATTTCTAAAAGGAACCCTATATAAAGATATTCAAAAGGGTCACATCTAAGGTATCAACATTTAAAAAGGACAAAAATAACCTCATAATTTAATTAGTGGTCCCTAATTGTCAACATCAATAGTTTACACTAACGTTATAATAAGGTAGCCATAGCATTTCACTTCTAGTTACAATAACATTGAATTATAAAAGGTCATACATTTCCACTCTAACCCTGCAATTTGTCCATATGGTAAGCACAATGCAATTTCATATTTCACAATGTATTAATTACGAAATTAAAAATAATTGTGCATTGACATATGCATGCCATATCATTTTTCCTTTTATGCTGTAGCAAAATATAGGTATTTTTCTTCTTCGTCGAGAACTAAACTTGGTAGTGAAATTAAATGACAAATGACAAATATTAATAATAAAATAATCCATTTAACTAAAATGAGGAATATCGATCTGGAAAGCAAAGAACATGACTATTCCTTTTAGTTGACACAATCCATTATTAACCAACAACGACGATAGATAATAAATAACAATCTTAGCATTGATGAGAATAAAAATCGAATCTGGAAGGTAGTGGCCATGATGATTCTACTCCAGTTGTCAGAATGAGGAACGCATACCCAGCAATAAACGCGGACCCCAGGAGATAAAACGAGTAATGGGATTCAGATTTGCGTTCAGAGCGCAATTAGGTTTGCATACCATTAATTCGTCAGGATACACCAGATTTGTAATTACCCATTAGACGCCAGGATACATCAGTTTGCATTAATTAGATTGCATTTATTCATTGCCAGGATACACCAGATTGCAGTAATTAGATTTCCATTTATTCGTTGCCAAGATACACAAGATTTGCATTTAAATCTATTTGCATTCAGTTAGGATTGCGTTTTAATTAGTTTGCATTACCAGTAACACACATACCCCTTTAAACAAAAACGGAATGGCAAGACGCTCGTTCTGGACGAGAATGCAGACCATTCGAGCCACATGGATTCGTCTTTCAATGCAGATCATAATGCCCACAGTCACAGAATGAGGGCAGCAATTAACCATGAATGTACGGTCATTAACCCAGCAATACAGCGCATTAAAAAACGCCAAGAAGATCCGCAGCAAAGAGAACACCCATTTTAAATAGAAACGCCCACAAATAAACGCAAATGCAGTATCTGGTGAAGAGAAAAGCCCCCAAAAGAAAAATGGATGCCCACCATCACTAAGAATCGCCCACAGACAATCATAAAAACGCCCATCAAGGAATCGGAACGCCCAGCAAGAAGGGGATCAAGCAACAAGCAACATCAATGGCAAAAATGCTCAACATACAGCTGCAAAAATGCCCCATAAATAATGCCCATTGTACATAACAAACGCCCAATAAAATAATGTCGTTGTATGTAAATAAAAACGCCCCATAATTAATCACCAGAAGTTTAAATGCAATGACAACAGTTATGCCAGAATGCAAAAGTGAATAACAAGTGCCGAATGATTTTACAGGATCAAAAAGATGACAAGGAAAAGCCAACGATTTTTCATGACCATGAAAGGATAAAAAAAAAAAACGAAATGTTGAACCATAACTAAAAAACTAAACGCTCAACAAATATAAAGAAATCCAGGGTAAAGATGGTCCACTGAAGGTAAAAGAAAAACGCCCACTGTATGCCAAAAACACCCAAAGAACAATTGCTCATGGTATACAACAAAACGCCCAACATGCCTACAACAATTAAAACGCCCATATAATGGCAAACGCAGAGTCATTCCTCAAAGATCACAGTTATCTCAAAAAACGTAGAGATTAAAGGCCATGTTGGTGGATAGAACAAAAGGGAGAAGTCTACCGGCCAGGGTGATTTCACCGATAATTACAATTCCATAACTCAGCAATCGTTTTAAAATTTCAGGAGGTTCCACAAACATTATAAATGAATTGCCAGAATGAGTTTTTCATCATGATATCAGAACAAAAGTTGTGATCAAGGACATTACACAGTTGAGTTGGCGTTCACATCAGTTACAGTATACAAGCCGAACAATAAATCAACAATCATTTAATCTATTTACAATCAAGGTTATGATCCTATCATGAGTTTTAGTACCTGTTACTCTACTAACAAGAGAGCGTACCTGGCCTTATTGTATGTTGATGACTTCGGTGCTCCTTGCCACTCCTACTTCTCGCTGCTCCCGCTTGCCGACCGGAGAGACCTCACCGGTACCTCCCAGCCAAACACTAGGGGTACTCTGCTTCCCCCTTAGCCCCCCGAGCCACAAAGGGGCCACACAAGAACCAGAGATAAAACTAGCTTCTCAGCTCGCCTCCATGGCTGAGCTACCACTCCAACACAGCTGAGATAAACCCAACTCCTCACAAGCAATCCGTCAAGCCACAATTCGGCAGCATAACGTTACGCTAACCGTTCCTCCTTTCTTCCTTCTTTTCCCCTTCTTTTATAGAAATTTGAGACCCACCTACTTTCCTAAATCATTATTTAATTAATTTTTAATGACAAACCCCTAAACATTCTCTGCCATCCAAGTGTCCCTCATCCCCCCTGTTTCTCCAATTTAAATTTTCTTTAAATTAAAAAAAAGACTCATCTCCCTCACTCCCCCTAAAGTCGCTCCTAAAATTACTCCTAGGGTTTCTAGATCCCCTCTCATGCTTTTAATAACTTTCCTAAAATGAAGTTTTTGATTTTTAGTAACTCCTAAATGTTGATTCCTTTTCTCTTTTTACCCTATGTCTCCTACTTTCCATTTTTAAGTTTCCTTTATTACAAGTTTCCTCATTTCTATTTTTTTATTCCTCTCTTTTATTATTATTTTATTTTTTTTTATTTTTTATTTTTTTTTGTTAAACCCAAAATGATAAATGTGGTTAATAGTCTTTTCAATATATTTTTAAAATCCTAAATTTTTATACTCCCACTCTTTAATAATTTTAATTTTTCTTTATAATTTGAAAGCCATGGGTTCCACTTAATTTAACTCCCTCATTACTTTACCCCCTTTAATTTTAAGAAAACTTTGACTAACACTTAGGAGTTTTTTCGTTTATGTCCTTAATTTTATTTTTGGAGGGTCTTCTCTTAAGGCTAGTCAAAATTTTCTCTTAGAGGTGTTTTAAATTTAGGTTCAGATTTSAACTGGGTGACAATTCATTAGGGGGGTCGTTTTAAGAATTTTATCAGGCATTAAGTCTTAGGGTCATCTAGGTTGTCTCATCATCATCATCAATGCGACGTGCCCTTCAGGATGCACTACATGCTCCAAGGGTGCCACTTGCCTCGTTTGCCTCTGTGGCGCAACGTGCCCTTCAGGATGCACCACGTGCTCCAAGGGTGCCACTCGCCCACTTGTGATTCTTTCGCGCGACGTGCCCTTCAGGATGCACCACGTGCTCCAAGGGTGCCACTTGCCGACTTGACGAATTAGTATACTCTATAACCCCTGGAGTCAACACTCCACCAGGTGAACTTGTGGGAGACTAAGGGCTCTAAGGAATAAGGCCCCTGCCTTATTGCGTGCCCCTTAGAATCATCGTGAGTGACTGTCGCAGTCTTCCCTCACGGCATCGTGGATCCTCTTGAACTAGGTAATCGTTTACCTACAGTTTGAGCCACGGCGGGAGTGCTAGTAGGCTGTGGCAGGGCTGTTGTCCACACCTCTCCCTCATCCTCTCTGGAAATCATGTGTGGCCCCTTTACTCCATATGTGAGTCTGGTCGGCAAGCTATCGTCAGCCTGCATCATCAACCATCATGTCAGAACATGTCAACNACATATCATCAAATCAATAAATATCATGGTAAATAAATCAACTCAATATCACACTCCCTGACTCAATCCGGAGTCCAAGGGTTCCGTCGATGCCTCTGCATCCTCCAGGTCAAAAACCCTGCACACTCAAATAAACTGAGTCAATAGCACCGATATACAACAATAGTAAAACATCATGTCATCAATCATAACGCATCATCATCAAGGAAAAAATTTTATCATCATAAAAATCCAGATCACTTGCGAGAAAGTGTCCTCAAAGAATAAGTTTTGTAAGTGTGCCAGAGCGGGATGTTACATCTATATTGAACAACCATAAGGTTTCATTATACACAATGAAAAATCTCATGTTTGCAGATTGAAGAAATCCTTATACGGCTTAAAACAAGCCCCACATGCTTGGTACGAGAAAATGGATGGTTTCTTGATGAGTTTGGTTTTTAACAAAAGCTCAGTCGACCCAAACTTATATTATAGCATTAATGGAAACAAATGCTTAATCCTAGTCCTATATGTGGATGATCTTTTCATCATTGGATCAAAAAGACTCATTGTTGAATGCAAACAGGAATTAACTACCAAATTTGAAATGAAGGATTTGGGCCAAATGCATTACTTCTTGGGACTAGAAGTATGGCAAAGATCACACGAGATTTTCGTAAGTCAAGGAAAATATACTTTGGAGATTCTGAAAATATTCCAAATGAAAGATTATAAATCCATGCCAACCCCAATGGTAATAGACTTGAAGAAGATGAATGATAATGATTCAGGAAACGTAGATACACATTATATCAACAACTTATTGGATCCTTGATGTATCTGGCTAACACCAGACCAAACATTTTCTATGCAGTAAATATGCTTAGCCAATTTATGAGCCAACCAAAAAAGACACATTGGATAGATGCAAAACACGTATTAAGATACTTACATGGAACTATTGGTTATGGCCTATGATATGAAACAAATGTGGAACTAAGCTTGAAAGGGTATGCTGATGCAGATTCGATAGGAAGTGCAGTAGACAGAAAATGTACCTCAAGAAACTGCTTCACTCTAGGTTCAGCCATGGCTTCCTGGTGCAGCAAAAAACAAAGCTTTGTGCTTTGAGTACAGTAGAGATAGGATGCATTGCACTAAGAGTGGCAGTTCGTGAAGCTATATGGCTTCACAAACTCTTGAAAAAAAAAATTGATCATGAGATGGATCCAACCACCATTCATTGTGACAACCAGAGCTGTGTGAAGCTCTCAGAGAATCCAATATTTCATGACAAATCAAAACATATTGAAATCAAGTACCACTATATTAGAGATATGGTACAGAGGAATATAGTACATGTTCAGTATCTTTCCACCCATGAACAAATTGTTGATATCTTCACTAAATCACTTTCCAAGAAAACGTTCAAGCATTTATGTTAGAATCTTGGCCTAGTGGAGAATGCCTCCCTAGCTGAGAGGGAGTGTTGATGAATGCAGCTATAGGAGACATCCTCCAGCTTACAAACCTATGATATGTGGAATATAACAGCTATGTGAAGTCTTACTCTCATCTTACAAACCTGAGAGAAAGCCCCTAAGAAAGGGTTTGTGGTTCCAGCCTGGGACAGGGATAGGAATGTAGATATGGCCTCCTCCATGACGTGAGAGAGAAGAAATCCATATGATCATTCGATGGAAAAGAGATATGTTGAGTTAGGATGTGCCTGTGGCTAAGCACAAGGTGAAGGTGGGAAATCCCAAAATAGATGGGCACATCATCATGTGAATAAGAATGAAGATGATGCAATGGCCTCCTCTAAGCAGCAACAAAGTTTACAAGAAGACTCTAGATGATCCTCCTATTGGTGGAAGTAGGAAAGAATATATGTAGAGTGGGAGTGCCTATGGATGAGCATAGGTGAACGTGTGAAGACCTGGTTCATCTGTGTAATGTAGTGGATCAGGTCCATGGAATCCCTATGGATGTGCCCCTAGTGGATGAGCACTAGTGGGTGTATCAGATCCTTTGTTATATATTGTTCAAGAGTCAGACCTACCTGCAACCCTAGTTATTGTGTAAAGGGTACAGGTCGGCCCTATGTTAATATAATTAATATAAAGAAGATAATTAATAATGTGAATATTAATTATAATAATAAATACAATAATAAAGTATATTTGACTTAGAGAGGTTGGTCCTGTTGTGCCAATAATATTCCCTTGCTAATTGGTCAAAGTCTAATATAAGTAGGAGATGATTCTCCATTGTAGAATCATATCCTCCACACATGTTTTGGAAATTTCAACAAGTAATTATCTTTGGAAAAGGTGTGCACCTCTCTTGGGTGCTAGTCTTCTAGGGTTTAAGAAGCATATTGTGTGCTAAGTCATTCTTGGTGGTGAAAAGTCTTTCTCTTGAAGAATATAGCAAAGGATTTGGTTGGGTTTTTCTCCCTTGTTTGAGAAGGGTTTCCCAGGATATATCTTATGTTCTTGTTCATGGTGTTTCTTCTTGTGATCTTGGTTGCTGCAACATTCTTGTTTATGGTTAAGACATGATGAAATTAAATGAAATACATGCTTAACCTAGCTTATGAAAAATCAACACAGAGCCCCGAAGTTCCATGTCACTCCGCAAGTCTGAGCCTCTGGAACATATCTAGGCTTTGCATTCAAGAACTCCTAAACCCCGAAGAGACGGAGACGCATGGAAGTCATCAATTATGAAACATGGAACTCTTCTATCATGACACGTGGTATTCTTTTTAAGCACCTTTTGGAACGTCATTTGTACTATTATGGGTGACACATGTCATCCTTGTTTCTGTGACACATCAGAAATGCACATCACGTTGCCACGTCATCTTCGAAATTTTGTCACTATGGGAGATATGAATATTTTTTCGTCCAAAGCTCCCAAATTCCAAAGTGTCAGGGTCCCGAAGACTTGAAATGTTTAAGGATTAATCTCGAGTTAATTAGAGAAAGTGTTGGTTAATTATTTCAGGAGTCTAGGCCTCCATAAGATATGAATATTTTTCTCTCCAAAACTCCTGAAATCCAAATTTCTAAAGTGGCTTATGTCCGTAAATGACATATTTTGAAGTTTGAAAAAGGTGCCAAACTAGGGAACGTCGAGCTAGTCCACATCATCAAATTTATCATTTGGAAGTAGTTCGGCGATAGCCAACAGGAACAGAACAGAAGTTCCAGAATCTAGACCCTACAATGCCACAACCAGGGAACTCGAGAAGCTATAATCTGAATTGTAGAAAGAATATTAGAGACTCCAGTAAAATGCCATATGACTTGCTTCTTTCCTCCAGGAGATAAGTTGGGAAAGAAACACTACCAACACATTCAGTTATCTCTAGTGGCCTCCAAAAAATCCCAAGCATGCTAGTGCTCAAATACATAACTCAATTATGTCGCTCCTAGTCATTTTTTGTCAAATATTGGTTCACTATGGCATATGCATTAGTTTGGTTTCATTGCAAGTATCATTTTTTAGTTTTTCAATTGCAAAACTCTTTTAAATTCAGACATAATAAGTGGTCTTTTATATGTGATAAGAAACACTATTTTTTTTTATTAAGTCGAGCTCGAATTATACATTAATATACTCCACCCAGTGTTTAGTTAAGTTAATAATCCATTTTACAGCTGATGTGTAGAGCGAAGCCTCAGTTCCACACTGGTCGAGGGCCTCCACATCTGTGATAAATAGGCATATTTTGTATGTTAGAGGGGTTTGGTTTTTGGGGAGAAGAAGATCAATACCACAACTGGTTGGACCTATTCTATGCATGGATTAAATCTCTCTACCTAATGAATATACTATTGATGACAGTGTGTTTTTTGTCCAAATTCGTATGTGTTTCTCTTATCTTGAATATAGTTTTGATTTGTGCAAAGTAAAATTCTTTTCCTTCATTTATTGTATAACTTTTCATTATTAATATGAAACATGTGAGAACAACTATGCTTTGATGAAGATTTGTTTTTATTGCAACCTGTGGGAGTAACTGTGTTTTTGGTACATGTTTAATGTCTTTAAATGATATTTGAAGACTTAAACTTCTAGCAGCATATTGTTTATTGAGTGATTTGTTTTTTTCCTTTGTTTCTTACCTTTATTGTCTCACTTGTCTATCCTTAGTGTGCCACCAGCCAAGGAGGACCCACATCCATGTCATTTGGCCAACCCAACCATGCTCATGCATTGGTAAACCAACCCTCTAATTGACCCATAAATCAAAAAACCAACCATTCATAACGTGAGGTGGCCTAGCTATTCCCTTTAGCAGTCAGGTGTAAACTTTAGGACCAACATCTTTCGGCATCGTTTCCAAGGAATGAATTAACGAAATATATTTCCCTGAGAGAATGATAATGATCAGATCTGACCTTTGATGGTGAACAAATATTAGACACATTTAGACTGCCATCTTTCACCTAGCAAGTCCACTGAGTAAACTTAACTAAAGAAATATTGGCTCCCAGGAAAGGACTCAAGAGATCCAAACCTGATCACATCAAATCCACTAAGGCTCATCCCAACCCTGAGAAAGACACATTAGTCTTTGATCCAGAAAGGAAACTAATAAAATCCACCTTAGCTCAGAGATTTACCTTGCCCCCCAAGGGTAAAGTTGCACCTAAATAATCTACGTTTGTCCATTTTCGCAAGAACCTTGAATTTTCTAGCCCCAAGAACCACAATTCCAATGAACCAAGGACATATTCAAGTCCTTCCTCTAATTCATCATCCAGTCCATCATCCACCCCTGTAGCTCAAATAAATCTTCAGATTGATGTTGTCGAAGAAATGGTCTCTAATAGGATGAATGCCATAATTGTTGCCAGATATGCGCCCCTAGTTTTGCATGTAGGCTTACATGCACTCCTAGCCATAGATTACATGAAATATTTTCCAAGATATAATGGGGAATGGGATGTGACAGCTGAAGAACATTTGGTATCCTTCTACAACTTTGCATACAACTTTAACATTGACTATGCAGATGTGTGGATGATTTTGTTTGTACAAATACTTGATGGGGAGGTAAGAAAATGGTTTTAGGGCTTCCCTCCAACCTCCATTGTAGATATTGATGCATTAAATGAATCTTTCATAAATCAATGGGGATATAAAAGGGATTATCTATATTACATCATTGATTTTGGGGCTCTTAAGAGAAACAATGGTAGGTCTATTTCAGACTTCACCAATATATTCAACAAGATGTATGGTAGGATCCCAGATGAAATAAAACCAACTGAAGCCTCTGCCAATATCACTTATGCCAATGCATTTGATGCAGAATTCTCTCTTATGTTGAGGGAGAGAATATCCACCACCTTGTTTTCCATGCAAGAATAATCCATTGAGGTTGAATCCAATATCTTAGCATCAGACAAGTTAAAGACTAGATATGAAAAGGACAAGAAGAAATAGAGAGAGGATTCCCCTACCTCCTCTAACTCATCCACATCTAATCCTAAAATTGATGAAATGATCAAACCTTTGAAGGATTTGACATATGAAATAGCTAAGTTGAAATGGGAATCTAAACAACCAAACAAAGCTTTTCAAGGGAATGGGAACATAAATCCCAACCAATTTAGAAGTCTAAATGATGCCCCTCAGATAATGTAGAGAGAGAGGAGAAATGTTGATGACCAAAGAGTAGTACCTCCTTTCCAAAACAAACAGATTGAGGATATGGATGCAGATAATGATGTTGTGGATGATGTTGTTGTACTTTTCAATGAAATAGATTTTTACACCAGTCACTTAACACAACAATATTATGACGTAGCACAACTTTCATATAAGTTTGATATTGATATTGGGGAAGAGGGAGTTATTCAAGGCTATCCCCAAAATAAATATGACTCAAGGCCTAGAAAAGACGCTCCCAAAGCCACCACCTCTGATCATAACAGAAAAATGGAGATTCATCACTAGACAAATTCAACCAAGGGTGCATTGGATAAATCTCACCAGCCTCCTCCATTTAAATTTTTTGTCCTTGAAGTAAAGGAATTTGATATGCGACGTGCGTCTTTCATCCTAGAGAATGAGTTGAGAAAGATCAAGATCCATGTACCTCTCTCAGAATTTTTGAAAAATGAACCTTTCAAACAATCCCTTATGAAGGTTCTGCAACCACCTACTTATGTTGTAACTTCTGATGTAATTAATATATAGGATGAAAACCCAACCATTATTGTGGGCCTTCATATCGAGGATGGATCTAATGCCTCTCCACCATTCTACATATATTTAAATATCCATGAAAAGATCCTACATAACTATCTCATGGACTCAGGTGCCTCACACAATGTCATGCATAAGGTTGTAATGGAGGAACTAGGTCTAGATATCACCAAGCCCTACCAAGACCTTTACTCCTTTGACTCCAAAAAATTCAAATATTTGGGATTAATAAAAGATCTGGTGGTTTTGTTGGCATAGTTACCCATGAAGAGTGTAGTGATGAACATTGTCGTAGATGAATTCCTCCCAAGTTGGTATGCTCTTTTCCAAGTCGTGGACCAAGAAGGTTGGAGGATCATTACAAATGGACCTAACATATGCCACCATCCTTGTCTGCGGGGGAGAGCACAGGAGGCTATATTTGGAGTTCATATTGTCCTACATCATTAGTGACCATCCGAATATGATCAACCATCCAATATATGTCATTGAGGATGAGATCAACTAATATGTTTTTCCTCTAAATAATGAGGAACCAGATATCGTAGTCATCAAATGAAAAAATCGGTCACTGGCAGATCAGCAAAACAAAGTGTGGAAGATGTATTCCTATGGATCTTCATCAAGAGAAGGTTTTGGGGCTAGTATAGTCCTCATTTCCCCTATGCAGGAAGTTATAACGCTCTCTTATAAGATGGAATTTGAGACTACTAACAATATAGTTGAGTATGAAGCTCTAGTGCTTGGATTGAGCACTGCCAAAGACATGGCCATTGACAGCTTGGACATTTTTGGTGATTCTGAGTTAACCATCAATCAAGTCAAAAACATTTATCAAGCTAAACAATAGAGGCTCAAAAAATACAAGAACAAGGTGTGGGACCTAGTTTACAACTTCTTTCTGGCATTTAATATCTCCTTCATTCCTAGAGAGGAAATCAGAAGGAAAATTCTTTGGCATTTGTTGTCAGCACCTTCATACCTCCCATTGGCCCAAATATCAAGTATCAGGTGGAATTCATACATAGGACAACCATACCAGACAACATAAATCATGGCAAGTCTTTAACGACAATTTGGAGCTACAAAGATTTCTACAAACCACACCAAGGGGGACATTTATGTATGAAAAAAATCCCTTTAGGATGATGAACACAGGGGCCACCTTTCAGAGGGATATGGATGTAGCCTTTGTGGGGGAGAAAGAAAAATTTATGGTTATATATTTGGATGACATCACCATTTTCTCCAAATCAGAGGATGAGCATTTACAACACCTAGAGCAGATCTTCCGAAAATGTAGAAGGTATGGGATTTCTTTGAATCCTAGGAAGTCCCACTTTTATATGCCAGAAGGTAAACTCCTAGGTCACATCATATCAACGAGAGGTTTAAAATAGACCCTAAGAGAGTGGAGGCCATTCAGGAAATTGCAATCCCAAGAAACAAGAAGTCTATTCAGTCTTTCATAGGCAGAATAAATTTTTTAAGTTTCTTTGTGCCAAACTTTGTTGAAATCATAAGGCCTATTACCAACATGTTGAAGAAAGATGTTGTTATCAAGTGGTCACTTGAGAAAAAATTAGCATTCCAAAGGATCAAACAAGCTTTAGTTGAAGCCCATGTATTAGTCATCCTTGACTATGCCAAAGAGTTCTTTATCTTTTCTTTCGCCTCTAAGGAAACCATTGTTGTTGTGCTACTACAAAAGAATCAAGAAGGCAATGAACAACCCATAGTATTTTTTAGCAAATAACTCCGAGATGTTGAGCTGAAGTATGACATTTTAGAAAATTAGGCCTATGCATTGGTAAAAGTGTTGAAAGCCTTCAGGGTGTATGTGTTATAGTCTAACATAACAACCTATGTGCCTAGTAGCAGTGTCAAATAGATTTTGGTCCATCCAGACAGTGAAGGGAAAAGAGGGAAATGGATTGTCAAATTGTTGTAATACGACCTACATATAAAGCCCGTGAAGCTGATTAAGGGGGCAGGGACTTGCCAAGTTATTATCAGAATCAAAATGTAAGGTATTGGAATTGCATCAGACCTTCACCCAATCTGATGCACCCATGATGCAATGTGGACAAGACAACATGCATGTATTTGAAAACTACTCTTCTTCACCTTGGTACAGAGATATTATTTACTTTCTGCAGCACCTAGATTGTCCACCAGATTTGAAAAAGATGATGGTCGGGTCTCTCAAATTAAAAGCTATAAAATTATGCATTTTAAATCAGAACCTATGTTAGAGGGATCCTATTGAAATCCTATTAAAATGTCTTGATGAAAATGAAGCTAAACAAGTCACAACAGATATGCACGGGGGAGTTTTTGGGGGATGTCAGCACTCTGTAAATTTGTTTGACTGATAAAAAAATGGCAAAGGTAACCTACAAACCAACTTTAGAGTTGGGTACTAGCCTACTCAACTCAGAGAGGTCTCTCTCGTGTCACTTGGTGTTTCTTTGGAAATCAATGGCTAGATTTAGTTTGTTTTGGGGGGTTTTTATAAAGTTTTTGGCAAGGAAGGGGAGGGACACTTAGGTCTATGGAGTCAAAATTCTGAAATTGAATGAAAATACTGCCTGGACTGTAGAAATATCCAGAGGATAAAGTCTAAGTGAGGTGATGAATCTGAGTTATAAATTGTATTTTGTAGAGTGTAAGAAGAAAACGAAAACAAGTAACTGCATCAAATCATTTAATGAAATGAATTCTGAATTAGTTATGAAGAATTTCACACAGTTTAAATTTCTTAATTCAAGAGCATCACAAGATGAATTATGAGCTTTTAAACTATCCAATTTAAACATAAGACAATGTAAATAGAAATAAAGAAACACAGGAAATACATGCAATGAGAGAAGACAAAACTCATATCACCACCATTAGAATATTTTCATAGAGACTTCAAAAGATTCTGCATATGTATTCAACTCAACTCCAGAAAATTAAATTGAGTTCAGAACAACTAAAAAGGTGCCCTTGCACTTCTACCAACATTAATACATTCAGAACTTCTAATATTTATACAATTCGAGTTCCTTTCAATTACAAACCGATTACAATAGTTGAACTAAAATGTTTCAGCTTCTAAAACTAACTACAATGATTACAACATGACAGTTTCAGTATGGGAACTGACTACAATGATTAAAACATGATAGTTTCGGTATGGGAACCAATTACAATGATTAATCAAAAAAAAATCATGAACCAACAACTGATTCCTCTGACTATTCAGCTTCTTCTCTTGCCATTTTTCTTGCTTTGGTCCTCTGTCGGATTTTCCATTTTGGTGACACTTCGGCGTTATCTTTTTTTTCTGGAAAACTGCACTTTTTTTTGCCTAGCCGCACTATCTCCTTCCATTGCAAGTTAGAAGGAATGTCATAGTCCATCATCTCTTAAATTAGGATCTCCAAGTCAGTGCAAGAGACATACATCATGACTGGCAGTCCAATCTTTACTATCTTGAATTGATTCAAGATCTCAAAATCTGTGATCAAATATTCCACCGGGGTTGCTCCTTTTAAGTTCTCCTCTAGGCTTTCAAACTTCGAATGATCCATTCTGCATTGGGCGAGGTGAGATTTGTATTCCTCCTTATCATATAATTTTCCTTTGCCATCCCAAAATGGTGGGAGTCCTTTGATGAACAACTCTTCAAACAAATATTTGAAATCCTATATACTACTCTATTTGTATAGCCTTGGTTTGGACTGATTTTAGCAAGTTATGCTTGGAAATGACCCTCCTGGCCCATATGATCAATGTAGTCCTATATTTGACCCCAATGGTCTAAAGTTCTGCAGTGGGGATGAAATTTAGCAGGTTTATATAATTTTAGGCCCACTCTGAGGGTTTCTTTGCTAGGGTCTCATTTACAACAGTGCACCTGCTCCTGGCTGTGATGGCCATGCTATATTTTTCATTGATGAAGTTCAAGTACACTCTGAACTTAGCATATTCAACAGCAATAGAATCTCAGATGATATGTTTGTCTCCTTGCAACAGTCCTTTGCCTCTCAACCTTGTTTTCATCTTGTCCACTATTTCTTGCAATGCTTGATTCTCCTTTTAGAACTGAGCCATCCTCTCAACTTTTGTTTTCATTTCCTACTTTAATTTCTCTATATCTTCCCTTAGACCTTTGATTTCTCTCGCCTTCAGGCTGACTTGGGGCATAGCCTGGACAATTCCTTCAGTTCTTGGTTTAGCTTCTACATTAGAAGGTACAAAAACAACCATGCTTGGTACTTCTGCCTGCCCTTGTGACCAGTCCACTTTTTCTTGCTCCAATTGTTATACCTTGGCCTCGTAATTCAATGCCTCTTGTCGAAATGCCTCCTTCTCCTATTCTAGAGAAACCATTTTTGTTGTTTGTGGATGCTCTATGGCAGACATTTTTAGTTTTTTCTTCAATCTTTGAATTATCTTGTCTTTTTCTTCTAAGGAGGATTTCATTCCCTGAGGGCCTTCAGATTCTAGCCTCTTGACCTAAATTTGCCAAGATCTACTAGATGGTTTTTTCTTGCCTCAACTTCCCTTCCAACTTAATTGCATAAGTTGACAGCTTTGAATTCTTTAGGATTATACCCAATTAATCTGAATACAACATGTCACTAGTATCTGCATGGAATTTCACTTTGTCGGGAGAATTGATGTTCTCATATTTCATATTGATCTTAGACACTTTATCCTCATCTGCAACTGCTATAATGAATGTCTTCTTCTCTACATCTCTTACTGTGAACAGAGAAGACTTATGCTGAGATATCTTTTCTACCTCATGGATTAACTCTCTCATTTCATTCATAGCCAATTTTCCCTTCTCATTATATTTCTTCGCTAAATCTTCTTTAGATTGATAGGTTTCTCCAGCGTCTTATCAAAGATGTGCTTTTTTATGCTGGAATTTATTGAGTTGCCCTCACTTTGGAGCTTTCTCCCTTTCCCAACTTCTACATTGTTGATGCCACTCTCCACCATATCCATATTTACCTGTTATTTAGGCTCTTCCTCTTCTAAATCCACTATCTATGGGGATTGTTTGATCTTCATCTTTTTAGGGGCAGTCCACTGACTGCTGGTGCCTAGGGCCTATGAATTGCTCCTTTTATTGTAAACACTTATCTTGGGAAATTTAACTATCATATTCTGAGGATTCTGTTGTATTTGAGTTTGTTGCGGGGTTTCCTCCACTTGTTTTGTTTGAGCTAGCTGCAATATTGCTTCCATATCATCACAGACATCTAGATTTTCCAATTTATAAAATCCCTCAACATGTTCATGCTCATAGGGGGCTTGTTTTTTTATGAACCTTCTCTTGGATATGATTTGATGTGGATCATATATTATTCTATGTAGTTGTGAAAATACAAACTCCTTGAGCTTAGCCTGGATCTGAGATAAGCATGATCTAGTTTTTACAATGAAGGGTCAAATGATGAAAGGGAATTTGAGGTTGGATGCCTTGTGTAGTTTCAGGAAGTGATTTGTCTTTGATATGCTTCTTTTCCTGATGAACTCCAGGGAAAAGATTTTGGGTGTCAAAAAAATAGGTCGAATATAGGGGGATTCATGAAAACCATAAACCCATATCATTGTTGAATGCATGAACATCACCCAGTCCCCCACTTTATTTTTTGGATTTGGATATAAATAACTCCTCATGTCATCTAGGACTCTTGGCAGGCTGGTGTTGAAAATCAGGTTGTAAACTATGGACATGACCTTGTTGATAAATATGATCATTGTGATTCTTTTACATTCAGTTGATATGAATGTTGCTTCAAGGACCTCTCTCTTGTTTGTCTCCAGGAAAGTCTTCAGTAAGTATGTGTAATATATGAAATGTCTTAATGACTAAAAATTCACTAGTTTCTTGCAACTATGAATCTATCAAAGTTGATGCAAACTGACTGACTGGACTCTGATTGGAAAAATGATAACATAAAACCTAACATGAACTCAACCACATAATTGTCATTATATAGACCTAAAATTTGACTCATTATGGAACAGGCCCATTGGACTTCAATAACCATGATACTTTCACTCATTGGCAAGGGAAGACTCTCAGAAATATGTTATGGTTTGAGAATTGTTTGCAAAAATAGGTTTTTGACTTCGGAGGGGCATTTCCTGTAAACCATGATTATTGTTTCTTCTTCAAACATTTCATACACTATGGAGGGGGACTCTAGTATGCTGACGACGTATCGAATTGACAAACTATCTACTCTACACAGGACCTTGGACCCCAGTTTATTTAAGACAACTTTTTATTCCTGTGAATATTGCTTTGCGCACCAACCTATGAATCCAGGGAAGGGGAATGCGACCTCAACAGTGTAAGGGACTATGGCGGCCTGGACTAATTCAAGGAAGGGTATTTGTTTCCCTACATTATCTGATAGATTAGCTCTAGACACATAGATGTGTGAGACAATTATTTCGGTGTCGAACACATATGAATCTTTGTCAATTAGGGATTCTTTGTTTGACATGGGATCTTGTTCTTCTACTGACATAATGATAGGGTCCATGGTGGCGATGAAAAATACCTGTGAATGAGAAAAAAATGTGTGAGTTTGGTGTATTTTTGAGCTTCATTTTGAATGAAGGAGTCGTGCCAGTCTTCCAACATTCCAGTAATTTGAAAAATAATAAAATAACGAGAAGGGCCCCCCTTTGTATACTTTTCCGATTTTGGGGGCAAGGGGAAGCAGTTTGGGGAAACCCACTTATTGCCCCGAAATTCACCTGGTGGTGCCACGTGTTCCCAAGCTAAAACCATGGTTTACTTTTCAACCTGTGTTCAGGACTTATCATCCACACACGTTCTCCCCCTGAAACAATCCCCAACCGTTGATCTGCAACGCCCATGATTTGTGACCTATCGGGTCCCATCAACTCCACATTTCCGCTAGATTTAGCCTCCTCCCACTATATTTGTCCATGTGCTCCAGTTTATCATGCTACCACATCGGTTTAGCACCATGTTAAGTTCTAAAAAACCAGATTTCCCAAAGAAATTTGTTATGGTGATAACATGGGCTCCAACTGGGGATGTTATCCTCCCCGCGAGGTAGAAAAGAACGACAGACCGAGTGTCGACCCATTGAGCTATGATTTATTCCTGCAACTGAAATTACCAATATTTATTTACAAAACTCAAAATTTATTCAGCATAACTCAAGGAATTCACCTTGGGCTTCAATTTTGTTGATTTAGTTTCAACTACTTCAACTAAAAAAACGAAATGATTATATACAATGAATGGAAAGCGTGATGGTTCCTTTAAAAGATATAATGTTTGAGGAACCTTCCATTCATAGGTTCTCCTCCAACGATGTCTCCATTACTTTCCTGTATCATGTAGGCATTATTCCCATGATACGCTACGATTTTGAAAGGTCCTACCCATAGATGGTCAAATTTCCCATGCTTTACCTTGTCTTCATTTTTGGCATCCCATCTTAATTCCAAGTCTCCCACTTTGAATTCATCCTCCTTGGTATGCCTTTAAAAATCCCTTTTGATCTCTTCTTGGTGCAGTTGATCATTGTTGAAGGCTTTTTATCTCGTTTGTTGGACATTGATCAGTTCATATTTTCTTCTTCAAGTGGCATGTGTTTCGACATCCTTCTCCTGTAACAACCTCATCACTGGCAACCCCAATCTAGTAGGAAAAAATTATTTTTTTCCATAAACAATATGAAAGGGTGAAGTGGAAATATATCTTTTTGGAGTGATCATGTCAACCCATAGTGCATGAATGAGCTTTTTGTGCCAATATTTTTTGTTATATTGCAACAACATTTTGATCATTCTGGTTAAGCTCTTATTTGATGACTGAACCAACCCATTTCCTTGAGGTTAATAAGAAGTGGAGTGTCTAATAATTATGTTGTAGTCACTGCAAAATTTCTCCATCTTTTTGGATGTAAATGTTGTTGCATTGTATGTAATGATTTTGAATGGACACCCAAACCTGGACAAAATATTGTCTTCTAAAAACTGGATGATAACGACATCTATGGCCTGCCTGGTGGGAACTGCCTCAATCCACTTAGTGAAGTAATATGTGGTTGTCATAATCCACTTGTGTTGAGTTGAGGACTGCGGATGAATTTCTCCTATGAAATCAAGGCACCATTGTCTAAAAGGTGCTTCAACAGAGATGGGTTTTAATGGTAAAGGCTGCAATTTTCTTTTCCCATCAAATTTTTTTCATTCATGACATCTTGAAACCTCTTTGTAGACATCAGAAAATATTATAGGACAATAGAACCCATCCCTCAATATATTGTGCATAAATCTTTTCCAATAATGATGTCCTCCACAGTCACCCTTATGGAATTCTCTGATGGTCCTCTCTTCTTCCTCTTATAGAAAACAACTCAACAAAATTCCCCCTGGATCCTTCCAATATAGAGATTGGTTTACCATACAAAACTTTGTTGCTTTTAGTTTTAAGAACCTTGCCTTATTTTTACTCAATTCAGGAGGATCCTACAAATTTCTCAACACATAAATGATATATGCATACCATGGGGAGTCAAGGAATCTTTGGGATATCTGGAGGACTTTCTCTTTTCCTGAATTTACTAATAAATCAGCAATGAAATTTATTCCGAGTTCACAATTTGTCTATGCCATCATCTTGGCAAGTCCCTTTCCTTTGATCAACTTTGTAGGTATGATCTCAAGGTCATATTCCAACAACACAACTATCCACTTTCCCCTTTTTACCTCAGGTTTAGGCTGAGTTAAAATATCTTTCACAGAACTGTTGGGCACATAAGCAATGGTATGAGAATGCAAGATATAAACTCTGAACTCCTTCAGGGCCTTAACCAGTGCATATGTATGTTTTTCCATGATATCATAATTCAATGGGGAATCCCTCAATGTCCTGCTATAGTATGCTATAGGCTTCTCAAAATTCTTCTCATCCTTATTTAGTAACACACCAGCAATGGTGTGCTCTGAGGAAAAAGAGAACAATATAAAGTCCTTTTCAAAATTAGGGTTGGCCAGTACTAGGCCTTTGGTCAATGCCACTTTGATGTCTTCAAAGGATTTCCTAGCTTTCGAGGTCCACTTTATCTCATTTCCTTTCTTGATAATGTTAGTGATGTACTTTATGATTTTATCCAGGTTAGGGATGAATCTCCTCAGAAAATTCACTTTCCCTAGGAAGGATTACACTTTTTTTTTTCTTCTAGGTGTGTCAATTTTCAATATCCCCTCAACTCTGCTAGGATATATCTTTATCCCCTCCTTTGAAATAATGTGTCCTAGTAGATTTCCTTATTCCATGCAAAAATTTGACTTCTTGGGGTTCAATGAAATGCCAAACTTTCTACACTTTTGAAAACTCCTTAAATACTAGAGATGTTCTTCATCAGAAACTGAGTACATAGTGCTATCATCTAGGTAGATAAGAATGAATTTGTCTTTCTCATCAGCAAAAGTTATGTCCATATCTCTTTGAAACATTTCCCTTGCATTCATGATCCCAAAAGGCATATTGGCATACATGAATGTACCCCATGGTGTTGTGAATGTTGTCTTTTCTTGATCATCAGGGTGCACCATGATCTTATTGTACCCACAGAAACCATCCAACATTGACATTTTCTGAGAACCTACCACTTTCTATAGGATGTGATCCATATTGGGCAATGGGTAGTTATCCTTGAGAGACACCCTGTTCAGATTTCTGAAGTCTACAGACAATCTGATCTCCCCACTCTTCTTTCTAATAAGCACCAGATTTTCCACCCATTTGAAAAAACCTCAAAGATACTGTGATCTTGGATTCAAACAACTTCTTTATCTCTTTTTCAATTAAGGGCAGCAGTAAAGGATTTATCCTTCTTAAAAAAAATTTGAAAGGTTTATGATCTTCTTTGATTGGGATCACATGTTGAATTACCTTGGTGTCATAAAATTTCAAATCTTCGTAGCTCTAGGAAAAAACATCAGGGAATTCTTTCATCAAATTGACATATTTATGCTTGAATTCTAGGCTAAGTGTTTTAGACAGCTTGATGATCTTGGGATCTTCCTGAGTCCCAATGTTGCAATCTTAAACATCCCCTTAATTTACTATAATCTTTCGACTCCTAACCACATCATTGTTACCAAATAGTTTCTCCAATGGGACCAGACCCTTGGGAATGATGTTACTCTTCAGCTGCACTATATCTCTACCAACAATATTATTTTCAAAGTAACCATCCTTTATGAAAATAGCTGCATCCACCTCTTCATCACAATATTCTTCATCAATATTCAAATTTTCAAATCCATCTTCCATTTTGAGGAAAATTTCTATTTGTTTATCATCTTCAAAAAATTGTCATTATTTAATATTATCAGGCACTGTTGGTTTGTTCTTGATCTCAAGTTCATATCCCCTGCTAGGAAAGATTGGAATTTTAAAAACTGAAGATGAAGTTTCAAGGGCATCAACAATCTGATTTTGCCCCCTTGGAATCGTTGAGAGGTTGTATTCCTGTATGCTCTTAATCCAGGGTGCTTAGATTGATATATTACCTACACCTAATTTATGATCAACTTAGAATCCCCATGAACAGTTATCCTCTTAGCACCCATTTCTTTTAAATCCTTCAATCCTAACACCAATGCCTCATATTCATCCATGTTGTTTTTGCAATAAAAAATCAACTTATAAGAGAACAGTTTTGTAGCTAGTCTGGGGGGTTTAATCCACACACCAGCTCCTACTCCCTCCATGCTAACATCTCCATCAAATCTCATGCTCCACATCTCATTTTTTGCACTTTCCTTTTGCTCTAAATACTTCTCAATCTGCTGATCATATTTATCTTTGACAGCCACATCTATCTCTGGTCCTTTCTCTTCAAAACACAGATCATTGAAGAAAATAGAAGACCCCAAATTAGTCTCCATGGAGTAGATAGGATGGTTATTCGACTATGAATTGTTGCTGACGATGTATTTGAGAAAAACATATTTGTATAATATCCTATCTTGACCAAAGACAGGGATGGTGGTGTATGACATATACATATGAAGAGTTCCCTTCAACTTTGTAGCCCATGACCTGGATAAAAACATTCCAAACTTGGGGGGATATCATCAACCACTACATCCATGACCATATTCTTTGCTGGAATTTGAGACAAAGACACCACCATATCTTTGATTAGTCCTAAGCATTTCACCTTCCTTGAATCAAAGGAGAAAATATTTGTGTAAGTCCTTGTGATGTCAAGGCCCAATTAGTCCATGACCACCTTGGGTATCAGGTTATGGTATGATCCTAAATCCAACATGGCATTGTGCAGAGTCATATCATGGATCTTTAGGCTGACATAGAAAGGGCGGACCTCTTCATCATCACTATTTTCCTCTACATGTGGGCCAAATAAGATGGAAGGGTGATCATCTTGTATGTTCAAAGTGTCAGAAGTTTGTTCCATATTAAGCATCTTGATGATATGATTTCTATATTCATTGTTCTTGATCAATTCGTTGAATGGTAGAGAAATATTAATCTAAGCCATATCACTTTCAAAATTAAAGGAGGATGTGGTTTTATCTACCTCTTTGGTGACTGTCTCATTTCTTGTTTCAACTACCTTTTTCTGGGATTCTTCCTTCTTCTTTCCTTTATCCATAACCTCTTTTGTAGCAGAGTCCTTTTTGGGCTAACTTGAAGAAGGTATGTTATTCTGAGATTCTTTGGTAGGATTTCCCTTTGGAGGATTTCCCTTTGGAGGGTTTGCAGACACTTTATGGTTTCGAATATTATATTGTCTCTGGAATTGCATGATGGAATTATGCAACCCTGTTTGGTAATCTTCCCTTTCTACTGACAACTTGTCATCTTTTTATTGCATGAATATTTCATTAGAATCCATGAAATGGTCATGTTCCTCTTTAGTCAAAAACACCTTTATCTCTTCACCATCACAAAAATTCATGTCGTCTTCAAAATTGTCATCATAATTCTCATTTACATAGTTATTTTGAAAAGGAGGTCTTATTTGTTGATCCCACTAATTTCCCTGATTCCCCTGATTTCTCTGATCTCTTTGTCTGATTTGTGGGACTGCTAGTCTTCTCTGATTTCTAGGTGGAACATCAACATGTTCTCTGGTTTTAGTCTTATTATCTAAATCCATTCTCTCCATCATTTTCTCCATAGTTTTCGCCATCGTTTCAAACCTTTCTTCTGATGTTTGTGAGGTTGAAGGTTGTGCCTTATATTGAAATTTGTTCATGTCCCTGTCAGAATCATATTTGATCTTTCATGAGGCCATTAGATTCACTTACACCTATATTGTATCATTCAGCATGTCATATAATGAGGTAGATATTCTTTCCCTCAACAAAAAAGAAAAATTTATTTCAAAGGAATCATCATATATGAGTTGAGAAGCTTTAGGGGGGGTGGGGGGGGGGGNGGGGTTACCTCAGTAGGAATTAGATTATATACCTTTACAAATATGGTTGAAAACTCTTTCATTGTTTCGTTAGGTGACCTACTCATGTTGTTATATTGAGTTCACAATTGAAGGGGGGTTTTATTGTCACCCTACTTTGTAATAAAATTGGTTTCAAAGGCCTCAAAATTTATGATACTAGCTGTTGAGAGAGATCTGAACCACTTTCTCACTTCTCCTACAAGACTTTGTGCAAACAATCTCATTTTTGCATCTTCAAAATCTACTTCTTATAAGTCTATAAAATCATTGAACCAATCTAGATGCTTCTAGGATGACACACTGCTTTCAACATCATACAGCTTAATCCTTATATTATACTCCTGGGGAAAATCATGTAACTGAGCAGGGAGTACAAGAGGGGAAAACCTAGCTAACATATTTGTTGTGAGGACTTGAAGTGGTTGTTGGTTTTGAGTGTGGATCACAAGAGGTTTGGTAGAGGCAGCTAAAACCAAATCTTAGAACCTCTTCTCGTCAAATATGAACTCGTTCAAACAAGATTCAGATTTAGTTTTGAACAGAGTTTTCTCAAATTTCACATCAAACTCAAGATCTTCAATGCTTGTTACTCCATCTTTGGGCAAGGATAGATATATGTCTAAATGCAAAGTTGGTTTTTTTTTTTCCTTTATTTTCTTTTGTGTACAAGCTTCTTAGGATCAGAGACATGGATTACATCTTCTGGGTCTGGGTTTCTCCTGGTGTGAATTCTCTTGGGAGCCAGGATTTCTAGCTCAAACTACTTGGTTCTACTGGTCTCTTGGTAATGGAGTCTCCAGGGTAAAAATAGTCTAAGCCAATAAGGTGTTTGATTCATATCCACCCTCAGGAATCAAATTTGAAGCTTTAAGTCATTCTTTTCCGAGGGAATATTTCACTTTCGATCCCCGACAACGGCACCAGAATGTTAGGACTCTGTAAAAATTTTCAGTTGATAAACAAATGACAGAGGTAACCTACAAACCAACTTTAGAGTTGGGTATGACCTTGCTCAGCTCAAAGAGGGATCTCTTGTGTCACTTGATGTTTCTTTGGCAATCAATGGCTAGATTTAGTTTTTTTTTTGGGGGGGGGGTTTATAAATTTGTGGGCAAGGAAGGGGAGGGACACTAAGGGCTATGGAGTCAAAATTATAAAATTGAATGAAAACACGGCTTGGCCTATAGAAATATCCATAGGATAAAGGCTAAGTGAGGCAATGAATATGAGTTATAAATTGTAGTTTGTAGAGTGTAATAATAAAACGGAAACAAGTAACTGCATTAGAGAATTTAATGAAATAAATTCTGAATTAGTTATGAAAAATTTCACACAGTTTAAATTGCTTACGTCCAGAGCATCATAAGATGAATTCTGAGATTTTAAACTATCCAATTTAAACAGAAGATAATGTAAATGGAAATAAAGAAACATAGGAAATACATACAATGAGAGAAGACAAAACTCATATCACCACTATTAGAATCTTTTCATAGAGACTTCAAAAGATTCTTCATATGTATTCAATTGACCTCCTTAAAATTACAATTAATTTCATAACAACTAAAAAGGTGCCCTTGCACTTCTGCCAACATTAATACATTTGGAACTTGTAATATTTATACAAGCCGAGTTCCTTTCAGTTAGAAACCGGTTACAATAGTTGAACTGAAATGTTTCATCTTCTAAAAATGACTACAATGATTACAACATGACAGTTTCGGTATGGGAACCGATTACAATGATTAATAAAAAAACGTTTCATGAACCAACGGTCGATTCCTCTAACTCTTCAGCTTCTTCTCTTTCCATTTGTCTTTCTTTGGTCCTCTGTCAGATTTCCCATTTTGGTGACACTTGGACGCTATCTGTTGGTTCCTGGAAAAATGCACTTTCGTTTTCCCAACCGCATTATCTCCTTCCACTACAAGTCAGAAGGAATATTGTAGTCCATCATCTCTTTAATTAGGATCTCCAAGTCAATTCAAGAGGCATACGTCATGACTAGCAGTCCAATCTTTATTGTCTTGAATTGATTCAAGATCTCAAAATCTGTGATAGGATATTCCACTAGGGTTTCTCCTTTTAAGTTCTCCTTCAGAATTTCAAACTTGGAATGATCCATTCTACATTGGGTAAGGCGAGAGTTGTATTCCTCATGATCATACAATTTCCCTTTCCCATCGCAAAATGGTGGGAGGTCTTTGATGAACAACTCTTCAAGCATATCTTTGAATTCTTGTATACTTTTCTCCATTTGTATGTCCTTGGTTTGGACTTATTTTAGTGGGTTATGCTTGGAAATGACCCTCCTAGCCCAGATGATCAATGTAGTCCTATCTTTGACCCCAATGGTCTGAATTTCTGTAGTGTGGATGGAATTTATAAGTTTTATACAATTTTGGGCCCACTCTGAGGGTTTCTTTGCTAGGGTCTCATTTACAACAATGCACTTTCTCCTGGCTATGATGGCCATGCTATATTTATCATTAATGAAGTTCAAGTACACTCTGAACTTGGCAACTTCAGCAACAATAGAATCTTAGATGATGTGTTTGGCTCCCTACAACAGTCCTTTGCCTCTCAACCTTGTTTTCATCTTTTCCACTCTTTCCTGCAAAGCTTAATTCTCATTTTGGCACTGAGCCATCCTCTCATATTTTGTTTTCATTTCCTTCTTTAATTTCTCTATATCTCCCTTTAGACATTTGATTTCTCCCACCTTCAGGCTGACTTGGGACATAGCCTAGAAAATTCCTTCATTGTTTGGCCCAACTTCTGCAGTATAAGGTACAGCAAAAACCATGCTTGGTACTTATGTCTTCCCTTTTGACCAGTTCATTTTTTCTTGCTCCATCTGTAATACCTTGGCCTTGTAATTCAATAACTCTTGTCGAACTCTTTCTCATGTTCTAGAGTAACCCGTTTTGTTGTTTTTGGATGCTCTGTGGCAGACATTTTTAGTTTTTTCTTCAATATTTGAATTAGATTTTATTTTTATTCTAAGGAGGATTTCACTCCCCAATGGCCCTCAAATTCTATCCTCTTGACCTGATTTTTCCAAGCTCTGCTAGATGATTTTTTCTTGCCTCAACTTCCCTTCCAACTTAATTGCATAAGATGACAACTTTGAATTATTCAGGATTAGACCCAATTAATATGAATACAACATGTCACTGGTATTCCTATGGAATTTCACTTTTTCAAGAGCACTGATGTTCTCATATTTCAGCTTGATCTCAGACACTTTATCCTCATCTGCAACTACTATATTGAATGTCTTCTTCTCTACATATCTCACTGTGAACAGAGAAGACTTATGCTGAGATACATTTTCTACCTCAGGGATTAACTCCCTCATTTCATTCATAACCAAGTTTCCTTTCTCAACATATTTCTTTTCCAAATATTCTTTAGATTGATAGGTTGCTCCAGCTTCCTTATCAAAGATGTGTTTTTTGCTGATGAAATTTCTTAAGCTGCCCTCACTTTGGAGCTTGCTCCCTTTCCCAACTTCTACGTTGTTGATCCCACTCTCCACCATATCCATATTTACATGTTATTTATTCTCTTCCTCTTCTAGATCCACTATCTGTGGGGATTGTGTGATATTCCTATTTTTAGGGGCAGTATGTTGATTGCTAGTGCCCAAGGCCTTTGAACTACTCCTTTTACTGTAAACACTTATCTTGGGAACTTTAACTATCAACTTCTGAGGATTTTATTGTATTTGAGTTTGTTACAGGGTTTCCTCCACTTGTTTTGTTTGAGCTAGATGTAATATTGCTTCCATATCAGCACAGACATCTAGATTTGTCAATTTGTCAAATCCCTCAACATGTTCATGCTCATAGTGGGCTTGTTTGTTTATCAGTATTCTATTGGATATGATCTTATGTGGATCATATCTTCTTCCCTGTAGCTATGAAAATCCAAAATCCTTGATCTTGGCCTTGATCTGAGATAAGAATGCTCTAGTTTTTACAATGAAGGGTCCAATGATGAAAGGGAATCTGAGGTTGCATGCCTTGTGTAGTTTGAGGAAGTGCTTTGTCTCTTATATTCTTATTTTCCTAATGAACTCTAGGGAAAAGACTCTCGGTGTCAGAAAAATAGGCAGAGAATAGGGGGATTCATGACAACCATAAACCCATATCATTGTTGAATCCATGAACAACACCCAGACCCCCATTCTGTTTTCTGGATTTGGTTGTAAATAACTCCTCATGTCATCTAGGACTCTTGGTAGGCTGGTGTTGAAAATTAGGTTGTAAACTATGGACATGACCTTGCTGATAAAGATGAGCATTGTGATTCTTTTACATTCAGATGATATAAATGTTTCTTCAGGGAAATATCTCTTGTTTGTCTCCAAGAAAGTCTTCAGCAAGTATGTGTAATATTTGAAATGTGTTAATGACTAAGAATTCACTAGTTTCTTGTGGATATTATCATCTATGAATCTATCAAGGATGATGAAAACTGACTAATTGGACTCTGACTGGAAAAACGCTAACATAAAACCTAACATGACCTCAACAACATACTTTTCATTATCTAGACCTAAAATCTAACTCGGTATGGAACAGACCCATTGGGCTTCAATAACCATGATATTTACACTCATTGGTGGGGACAAACTCTCGAAAATATGTTATGGTTTGACAATTGTTTGCAAAAATAGGTTTTTGACTTCGGAGGGACATTCCCTGTAAACCATGATTATATTTTCTTATTCAAATGGTTCAAACACTATGGAGGAGGACTCTGGTATGTTGAGGGTGTATCTAATTGACAGACTATCAACTCTACATAGGACCTCGGACCCCAATTTATTTAAGACAACCTTTTCTTCATGTGAATATTACTCTGCACACCAACCTATGAATTTAGGGAAGGGGAATGCGACCTCGACAGCATAAGGGACTATGGTAGCCTGGAATTCTTCAAGGAAGGGTATTTATTTCCCTACATTATCTGACAGATTATCTCTGGAAAAGGAGACGGGAGAGACGGTTATTTCAGTGTCGAACACATCTGAATCTCTGTCAATTAGGGCTTCTTCGTTTGACGTGGGATCTTGTTTTTCTACTGACATAATGATAGGGTCCATGGTGGCGATGAAAAATACCCGTGAATGAGAAGAAAATGTGTGAGTTTGGCGTATTGTTGAGCTTCAGTTTGAATGGAGCGGTCACGCCAATCTTCTAACGTTCCAGTAATTTGAAAAATAATAAAATAATGACAAGTTCCCCCTTTAATATACTTTTCTGATTTTGGCGGAGAGGGGAAGTGGTTTGGGGAAACCCACTTATCGCCCCAAAATGAACCCAGTGGCACCACATGTTTGTTGGATTACTGAGAGGGGGGATGAATCAGTAATAGCGTAATTATAATCATTTTTTTCCAAATGTTATATCAATGTAGAATTATTATCCAATAATGAGAAGTAATAAATAAACAATCACACACATACACAATACACCAGTGTTTTATGTGGAAACCCAAATCGGGAGAAAACCAAAAAATGTTTTTTCTTATATGTCTTGAATAATTACATTCATTGGAAGCACCAACTTCCTTTGTTTTCCAGCTGCAACTGGAAGGAGGCTCCAACCCCCCAGTTTCTCAGGCTACAACCTGAGGGAAGCTCCAACTCCCCAAATCTATGGCTACAACCATAAAGAGGCTACAACCCCCAATGTTATCTAGATACAACCAGAAGGTGGCTACAACCACCTATCCTTGCCTCGTCCTGCCACCCTGAAGTAGAAGTAGAATGATGGAACCACTATCACACTATCACTGTGAGATATACCACTGTAAACTTGTACCAATAAATTTGAACCATGCATCAAACATGCATCTACCTATACCTCAACCTGTAATCAAACTGTACCATAAACAAGTGCATCAACCATGCACCAACCTGTAATCAACCTGTACCAAAAAAAAGTGCATCAACCATTAACCAACCTGTAATCAACCTGTACCATAAACAAGTGCATCCAACCATGTACCAAGTATGTTCCAATCATGTGTCAACCAATCATCAACTATGAATAATCAGTATGTACCAACATCATCAACTATACACCGCATGTATGTGCACCAACTCATCAACTACTTGTCTCAACCATGTACTCAACATGTACCACAACCAAAATCCCTCACCAATTTTATCATCCAAATATGATTTGTAGCTCTATAATAGACCTGGTGTATATGATCACATTCCTTCAAACCTTCCTTAACTATAAAAACAAGAGACTAGCATTTTCATCAAACTTTTTTTTAGTCTCACATCCCTAGTTTTGGATTAGTCAACAACCCTAACTTGAAGTAATAATAACTTTGAACCTGTAATGTATAAAGATATGAAACTGATATACATTGTTCTTCAGTGTTTTTAATGTAATTCCTCCAAGTGTAACTACTTGTAACCTCTCAAAAAACGAGTTATAGCAAAAATGGCATACCTTGCTGAATTCTGGCTTATTCTAGAGAGCGACCTTGTAGAGTGTGCCCCGAACAAAATGTTCGATGAATTGATCTGAAACTATTAAAAATTATATTACAGAATGTCCCCTAACCAACACATTTTGTCTCACTAAATTTGGATCTGTTATGAAGAATTGATGACAGTTTTACCCGAAACACCTGATTTTGACTAGTTTCAGGACTGGCCACGAACCCTATTTACCACGGAGTGTAACTCCCAAAATAAAGACCCACAAGATTAATTTTTTACCACAAATACTTGGATATGTTTTCTCACTTGCATATCAATTTTACAGTATGAATCATTATAGAAAAAAAATTATAGAGAAAATGGTGAGATGACCTATAAATAACATACCTTAGAAAGCACCATCAAAAGAATTTATCCTTCCTTGCATTTCGACCTTCTTTTCTTCACCTTCACTCAGAATTCCGGTTTGGATATACTTGGTTACCTTAGACACATATAGATATTCAATATTTTCAAGTGTGATACAAATGAGAGAGCCTTGCCGCTTATTTATACTCTCCAAGTAGCTTCCTTAAAAATGTCTTCTAGGTCACTTGGCCCCACTTTCCTTATTTTAGGGTTGGGTCCACTTCTAATTTCTCCATTAAATTTATTATTGAAATAATTTATTTTGTATTCACTTTGAATTATAATACACTCATCACTTCACTTTATTATTTACCT